>SJYV01038424.1:288265-300265 GCA_006410875.1 Neotragus pygmaeus | reverse complement strand
TGGTGTTGGAGAAGACTCTTGAGAGTCTCTTGGACTGCAAGGAGATCCAACCAGTCCATCCTAAGGGAGATCAGTCCTGGGTGTTCATTGGAGGGACTGATGTTGAAGCTGAAACTCCAATCCTTTGGCCACCTGATGCAGAGAACTGACTCATTTGAAAAGACCCTGATGCTGGGAAAGATTGAGGGCAGGAGGGGAAGGGGATGGCAGAGGATGAGATGGTTGGATGGCATTACTGACTCAATGGACATTAGTTTGAGCAAGCTGCAGGAGTTGGTGATGGACAGGGAGGCCTGGTGTGCTGCAATTCATGGGGTTGCAAAGAGTTGGACGCGACTGAGAGAATGAACAACAACAACTTGCAAATCATCTCTCTGATAAGAGTTTACAATTCAAAATACATAGAAACATTTAGAAATTAACAACAGAAGATATACAACCCAATTACATTTAGGCAAAAGACTTGCATAGATATTTCTGCAAATAGGATGGACAGTTGGCCAGTAAGCACGTAAAAAGATGCTCAGCATTCATTGCCATTAAGAAAGTGCTAGTCAAAAATCACAGTGAGGTGCCACGTCATCCCCCCGCCTCCACCCAGGGGGATTTTAATAAAAAAGAGGAAAAGAAGCATTGGCAGACTTATGAAGAAACTGGAACCCTGTACTTTACTGGTGGGAGTGAAAAATAGTTCAGCCATTGAGGAAAAGTTCAGTGGTTCCTCAAAAAGGTAAACATAGAATTATTACCATGTGACCCAGCAATTCCTGTCCTGGGTACACAATTCAAAAGTACAGAAAACAAGTTCTCAAACAAATACACAGAATGTTCATGGCAATGCTATTTCGACTAGCCAAGAAGTAAAGAAAACCCGCATGTCCATCAGTGGATGAATGGATAAACAAAATGTGGTATATTCACATGGAAGGTGATGGCACCCCGNAAGTACAGAAAACAGGTTCTCAAACAAATACACAGAATGTTCATGGCAATGCTATTTCGACTAGCCAAGAAGTAAAGAAAACCCGAATGTCCATCAGTGGATGAATGGATAAACAAAATGTGGTATATTCATGTGGAAGGCAATGGCACCCCGCCCCAGTACTCCTGCCTGGAAAATCCCATGGACGGAGGAGCCTGGTAGGCTGCAGTCTGCGGGGTCACTAAGAGTCAGACACAACTGAGTGACTTCACTTTCACTTTCACTTTCACGCATTGGAGAAGAAACTGGCAACCCACTCCAGTGTTCTTGCCTGGAGAATTCCAGGGATGGCAGAGACTGGTGGGCTGCCGACTATGGGGTTGCACAGAGTTGGACACGACTGAAGCGACTGAGCAGCAGCAGCAGGTGGAATACTATTTGGCCATTAAAAAGAATGAAATATTGATATATGCTACCACATGGATGAACCTTGAAAACACTATGCTAAGTGAAAGAAGTTAGATATAAAATATCTAGCTTCAANCTATGGGGTTGCACAGAGTTGGACACGACTGAAGCGACTGAGCAGCAGCAGCAGGTGGAATACTATTTGGCCATTAAAAAGAATGAAATATTGATATATGCTACCACATGGATGAACCTTGAAAACACTATGCTAAGTGAAAGAAGTTAGATATAAAATATCTAGCTTCAAAGTACTGTCCAGAATAGATAAACCCAGAGAGACAGAATGTAGACTGGTGGCCATCAGGAGTTAATGGGGAAAGGAGATTGGGAAGAGATTGTTGAATGGATCTTAGGTTTCCTATGGGGATGATGAGAATGTTTCAGAATTAGATAAAAGCAGTTGCATGATACTATGAATGTACTCAACGCTACTGAATTGTTCACTTGGGAGAAAAAACCAACTTTTATGTTATAGCATCTCAATAAAAAGATAGGATAAACTGCCTACTCTGAGCTACTTGCTGGGACTACAAAGGTGAGTACAGCAGTCATGGGCCTGCTTTTATGTAAACTTTAGTCCAGTGTGGGCAGATACTTTTGCTAAGCTCTACCTATGAGATGAGGAGAGGGCCAGGGTGCTAGGAAAGCCCCACCGGAAGGATGTGAGCTTCTCTCAGAGACCAGGAACCCCTCTCAAGGAACTGACGCTTGCACCACAGTCTGAAGAGAGGTTAGGAGAGAACGAAGGTAAGGGGATGGCGTGGGAAAGATGTTCCAGGTCTAGACTGGCTCGTGCAAAGGCCCTGTGATGGGAGTGGGTGAGGCAGGGAGACACCTGTGCAGTTTGAGGGTGGAGGAGGAGGGAGGTGTGGTGTGAAGAGGGGCCAGACAGAGGCGCCTAGACCATGCCGGCCTTGCAGACCCACGGGAGGGCTTGGGTCAGTCTCCAGCAAGAAACAGGACTCGCACAGGAGTATTTTAAGGAGAGGCTCACACGATAAGGGATCATTTTGGCTGTAGTGTGGGACACTATCTTTTTTTTCCTTCTTTTGCTAACAGCTTTATTGAGATGTAATTCACATAATACAAATTGCTCATTTAAAGTGTACAGTTCAATAGTTTTCAGTGTATTTACAGAGCTGAGAAACTATTATCACATTCGATTTTATTTTTTTTTAATTAATTAATTTATTTTTAAATTTAACTTTACAATACTCTATTGGGTTTGCCATACATCGACATGAATCCACCACAGGTGCACACAAGCTCCCAATCCCGAATCCCCCTCCCACCTCCCACCCCACAACGTCTCTCTGGATCATCCCCGTACACCAGCCCCAAGCATCCTGCATCCTGTATCAAACACAGACTGGTGATTTGTTTCTTACATAATAGTATATATGCTTCAGTGCCATTCTCCCAGATCATCCCGCCCTCTCCTACTCCCTCTGAGGCCAAAAGTCCATTGTCTATGTCTGTGTCCTTTTGTTGTCTCACATACAGGGTCATCATTACTATCTTTCTAAATTCCATATATATGTGTCAGTATGCTGTATTGGTGTTTTTCTTTCTGGCTTACTTCACTCTGTATAATAGGCTCCAGTTTCATCCATCTCATTAGAACTGATTCAAATTTATTCTTTTTAATGGCAGAGTAATACTCCATTGTGTATATATGCCACAGCTTGCTTATCCATTCATCTGTTGATGGACATCTAGGTTGTTTCCATGTCCTGGCTATTATAAACAGTGCTGCGATGAACATTGGGGTACATGTGTCTCTTTCAATTCTGGTTTCCTTGGTGTGTATGCCCAGCAGTGGGATTGCTGGGTCATAAGGCAGTTCTATATTCACCCTGGAGAGAAATCCCATACCCGTTATCACCCCTTGGGTTAGTTTCCTGAGGTTGCTGTAAAACAGCACCAACAAACTGGTGTCTTAAAGCAACAGACATTGTCTCACAGTGTTTCATCCCTTTTTATGCACACATAACGTTCCATTGTAAGGATCTACCACGTTATGATTATCCATTTATCAATAGATGGACAGTTGGGTTGCCTCTACCTTGTGGCCATTATGAATAATGCTGCTATGAGAATTCATGTACATATTTTCATGTAAACCTATGCTTTCATTTCTCCTATGTACGTACTCAGGAATGGAATTTCTAGGTCATATTATCTGTCTTTTTGTGTGTGTGTGTAGGCATAGAAATCGATCGTTTTAAAAGTTACTCTTCATGGAGTAAGAAGAGTAAGTTTTAACTTACTGGAGTGAAAACTGGTGTTCATGGACACCACAGGGGTGAGTTCAGGAGACCTCCTGGCCCAGAAAGTGTTTCTAATTGTGGTTCCTTTACATTGTTTCCTGGGGAGATGTTCTATCAGACTCTTTTCAGCTTGGCATGACTTGGTCATAATTTGGGAAGACAGGGAACTTATGTGTTAAGACTCACTGCAAATCACTAAGCGCAATCTCCAGCCTGCAGTTGAGAACACTGGGGTGGGAGGCTGACGAAGCTCACAGTCCTGTAGTTGGCAGCAGTGAGTGAGGCCAAGATTTGAATGTCATTCTGACCTCTGGGCTTCCCAAGGGTCACCAGTGGTAAAAACAAAAACCCACCTGCTGGTGCAGGAAACATAAGAGATGCGAGTTTGATCCCTAGGTCTGAAAGATCCCCTGGAGGAGGGAATGGCAGCCCACTCCAGTATTCTCACCTGGAGAATCCCATGGATTCTCCTGGCGGGCTACAGTCCATGGGGTCACAGAGAGTCGGACATGACTGAGCAGTTGAGCACACACGCACACACTGACCTCAGAGCAGCCATATGTGGTCAGCCTCCTGCAGGCTGTGGGATCTGGCTCCTGGCCTGAAGTCCCAGCTGCTTCTCACCAGGAGCTTGGAGGCACAGGCCTCCAAAAGCGATCATTGCAGCGAGGGCCTGTTGGGTCCTCTCTGCTTGGAGCTCAGCAGTAGTCAGATTGTAGACTTTGGATTCAAACTCAAATGTGTGAGTGTGGCTTCCAAGTCCTGAAAACTGGGTGTCCGTGTCTGGCACGTCAAGGGTGCGCTCCGAGAGGAAGGGCAACGGAAGCATCAGGGCCACCACAGGGGTTACATCCGCTGCCCTTCCCGGAGTGTCTTCTCTGATCTAACACTTGTACCCTTTTATCAGAGTCTCCATGACAGCGCTGCTGGGACTGTATCACAGCATTCCCATTTCAAAATTGGAAAATCAAGGGGTAGAGGGCGCAAACAAATTTCCTGGGAAAGCTCTAGCTCAAAGACACTCTTGTACCAGGAGACTGGGCAGAAGGTCTCCGCGGATCCCAGTCTCTTCCCTAAACCCAGGACACCAATTCGCTCAAAGCTGGGACAAGCTGGTTTGGGCTTCTCTATCCCAAGGTTCAGTGCTGAGAAATACCCAGGCACATGGGCAGTTACTCAGTCAGCATGAGTACAACTGGCATCTAGTGGGTCCTCAATACATGTTTATCAACTACGTGAGTGAGCTGATGAGTCAAGCCTGGTCACTTTGCCCTTAAGGAATCTGCTATCCTGCTCAAAAAAAAAAAAAAAAAAAGCCTCATTTACAAATCTTGAAATTCTTTCTGCCTTTATATTTATTTAATAGTTTCAGGAATGTTAGCTAGATTTCTATTTATTTGGAAAATCAGATTTTTTTAAGGCAACTCTGTGCCAGGAGCAGGGTTCTGAGGTTGCACCTGCACTCAAAGGCAAGGATGTCATGACTGATTACTGATGCTTCCCCCGAGGGCAGGATGGGGAGCAAAAGCTTGGCCATCACAATAGCCAATCTCCTTCCCCAGATGGTTTTCTGACCTTCTACAAGTTTATTGGTCATCTCCACGCTGACAGATCGCTGGCCTGATTCTCTTGCTGAACGACTGCAGGCTCTGACCCACTAAATTCTCACCACACTGAGCTGAACCACGCCCACGGGCACTAAATCCTATTTTAGGGTCCAAGCTATTTAAGAAATACATATGTTGGCTCCAGTTCATTTGACAGAAGCTGTGTAACCAGCTCCTAGACACACTTCAACCTTCTCCCTTACCTCTCCAAACTCAGTGATTCAAGGTCCTTTCAGTGTCTAAATCTTTTTTATTCTTCAAATTTCTCAGCAGCTCAGCAATGTGTCACTGCATTGTGCAGTCATAAAAATAATATTAATGTTACATGGTGCGAGACAATGCTCATGCCACATTCTGTGGATGAAAGATATTGAGTGCATCAACATGTTCAAGGCCTAAAAAGAGAGCTTCATCATTCTACCCACAGTCTCTGTAAGTACTGTATATATTTCAATTCTTTATGTGTGAAACTTAATGAGTTTGGATTCTTTGCCTCATTGGTCATAGCAACAGAAAATAAAACAATGGGAAAAGGCATAACTTTCCCATGTTTAAACTTTAAATGTATCAAATCTTTAAGACAAACTAAACAGAAATGATCACTAAAATTTATAGGAGAAATGACATATGATTTGAATTTCCAAAATACCTTTTGGGTTTGTTACAAGTTCTTCCAAGTCAGGAATGCCACGTTTGGCTATCACACACATTCAATACTTCTCCACTGTCCAAGTCCTAGAAGAACTGAGGAGTAACACAAAGAAGCTGGTGAGCTAAGACTGTTGCTGTTTAGTCGCTAAATCACGTCTGACTCTGCAACCCCATGGACTGTAGCCCACCAGGCTCCTCTGTCCAGGGGATTCTTCAGGCAAGAATACTGGAGTGGTTAGCCATTCGCTTCTCCAGGGGATCTTCCTGACCCACGGATTGAAGCCTCATCTCCTGTTTGGCAGGTGGCTTCTTTACCACTGAGCCACCTGGGAAGCAATATTAGGTTCAGTGTAACAGGCACTTACTGAGGTCCTATGAAGTGCCAGGACCCACGCTCAGCACTGGGGACTTAAGAGGTGAACCAGACACTAATGCTGTATCCATCCAGGTGAGATGAGATGGTTCGGAAGGAAGAGCAGGAGGGAAATGAAAGAAAATTCTAGGAAATGGAATGAAAAAGACCCAGCTATTAGGGTAATGACGATGGTTACGACAAGAAACACATTTACTGCCTATTGAAGATAGGTGGCGTGTGTGAACTGTCTGAACATTATCCTATTTGACCCTCACTGCAGCCTGTGACAGACATCACCACTACACACACACACACACACACACACACACACACACACACACACACACACACACACACACACACACNAGGGTAATGACGATGGTTACGACAAGAAACACATTTACTGCCTATTGAAGATAGGTGGCGTGTGTGAACTGTCTGAACATTATCCTATTTGACCCTCACTGCAGCCTGTGACAGACATCACCACTACACACACACACACACACACACACACACACACACACCCATTTAAAAAATGAGAAAATTGAGGCACAGAAACATTAGATGACTTCTCCAAGGTATTCCAGAGCCTAGTAACAGAGCCAGGATCAGCCCTCAGGCAGAACAACTTCTCAGCTCCATAGCCAGTGCACGCATTGATGTGACAAGCCGGGGTGGGGTGGGGGGTGGGTAGGGAGAGGAGCTTTTTGCTTGGGCACCTAAGATAATGGAGTTAAGATCAACTATGAAATCAGGATGAAAAGGAAAAGTTGGTTTGGAGGACCAGGGTACAGCCAATTTAAGGATGAGTTAAATTTGAGAAGACAGAGAAAAAGAGAATAGACTTTACCCCTGCTTCTCCTTCACAGCAAACTCCCTGTGGTGGATTCCTGGGATGATGCCAGTCTCAAATTAGGCAGAGTTGGCCCCATTGTTTTTTGATATCCTGGCAGGTAGAGACACAGGATCACTGCTACCCTGTAGAACTAATTCAGGACCCATTGACTCCCTGCCAAGATCATCCTTTCAAATTTGCTTAAATTTGGGTTACTAGTCTAATTCAATGTTCAGATCATTTAGTCGATAGATACTGCTTTAAGGGCCAGAATTTTTTTTTAAAAGGGAATAAAACCTTGGACTGATTCTGAGCTAAGGAAAATGAAGACGGTTCAAGCCTCCTCCATAGCAATTGTCAATTTTGCTTTTGTCCCCCCTAGTCTGAGTCAGCATGAGCTGCTGGGGAATGATAATTTTGTCTTTTTATTCCCTTGCAGGTAATACACTGAGATTTCTTGGTAGCATTATGATATTAAATAATCCATACTGGGTGATGATTTCCACTAGGCATTACTTTCAAACATTTTGGTAATTACACAAAGTGAAAAGGACTATTGTGTCTGTGGAAATACGCATGTGTTCACAGGATATATTCTGGCTTGTTTGGGTAGGTGTCGTTCCTTCACGCTGGCAAAAGATGGAGCTTCTCATCCTTTGAACGTGCAGCGTGGGTTGCAAGTCCCCAAGCTGGGACCAGATGGCGATAAGGACAGGACAAAGGGGAACTTCCTGGCATTCTCGGAGGGCTTGGTCTTCAAGCCATCGTTACCAGTCATCTCGGACCGTTGCCCTCATTACTTCACACAGCAGCTTCTCAGGAAGGGCAAGGCTCTCCCCTCACCACAGCAGGAATCCGGCATTCCTCAGTGTGGTGCCCGCCACCTGACATGGTCCAAGCTCAGGAAGTGTCCGCTTAAGAAAGAGGCAAGTAGGGGCGTCAGCTCATGGGGTGGCACAGAGACACCCCTGAGATAAATGGCATCCCTGAGAGGCTCTCAGGTGAGTCCTGAGAGTAACAGGAGGCGGCGGGGTTTGAGAGGATGGGTAGGCAGACATGTGGCCCTTCTGCCTGCTCTCAGTGTAGCATGTGGCCGCCGAGGGCATGGAGACGCACCTGTGAGGCAGGACNGTTGTTCCATGTCCAGCTCTACCTGTTGCTTCCTGACCTGCATACAGATTTCTCAAGAGGCAAGTCAGGTGGTCTGGTATTCCCATCTCTTGAAGAATTTTCCAGTTTGTTGTGATCCACACAGTCAAAGGCTTTGGCATAGTCAATAAAGCAGAAGTAGATGTTTCTTTGGAACTCTCTTGGTTTTTGATGATCCAATGGATGTTGGCAATCTGATCTGTGGTTCCTCTGTCTTTACTAAAACCAGCTTGAACATCTGGAAGTTCACGGTTCACATATTGTTGAAGCCTGGCTTGCAGAATTTTGAGCATTACTTTGCTAGCATGTGAGATGAGTGCAATCGCGCAGTAGTTTGAACATTCTTTTTCATTGCCTTTCTTTGGGATTGGAATGAAAACTGACCCTTTCTAGTCCTGTGACCATTGCTGAGTTTTCCAAATTCGCTGGCATATTGAGTGCAGCACTTTCACAGCATCACCTTTTAGGATTTGAAGTAGCACAACTGGAATTCCATCACCTCTGCTAGCTTTGCTCGTAGTGATGCTTCCTAAGGCCCACTTGACTTCACATTCCGGGATGTCTGGCTCTAAATAAGTAATCACACCATTGTGATTATCTGAGTCATGAAGATCTTTTTTGTATAGTTCTTCTGTGTATTCTTGCCACCTCTTCTTAGTATCTTCTGCTTCTGTTAGGTCCATACCATTTCTGTCCTTTATTGTGCCCATCTTTGCATGAATTGTTCCTTTGATATCTCTAATTTTCTTGAAGAGATCTCTAGTCTTTCCCTTCTATTGTTTTCCTCTATTTCTTTGCACTGATCAGTGAGGAAGGTTTTCTTATCTCTCCTTGGTGTTTTTTGGAACTTTGCATTCAAATGGGTATATCTTTCCTTTTCTCCTTTACCTTTCACTTCTCTTCTATTCACAGCTATTTATAAGCCCACCTCAGACAACCATTTTGCCTTTTTGTATTTCTTTTCCTTGGGGATGGTCTTGATCCCTGCCTCTGATACGATGTCACGAACCTCCATCCGTAGTTCGTCAGGCACTCTATCAGATCTACTCCCTTGAATCCTTTTGTCACTTTCACTGTATAATCATAAGGGATTTGATTTAGGTCCTACCTGAATGGTCTAATGGTTTTCCCTATTTTCTTCAATTTATGTCTGAATTTCACTTCACTATAACACTATTTAACATTGTAATAGGGGTATCTGTCAAGGCAATCAGATAAATCACTTAGGGGCATCAGAACTTGAAGATGTAAAACTATATTTATAGATGTTATGATCATGAACTTGGAAATCTCTAAAGAATCAATGATCCTTAGATGGTAGAGAAATAGGCACTCTCAAACACTATTGCTTGGAACGGAAACTAGAATATTCCTCATGGGTAGGAATATATAACAAATATATAACAAAACAGAAGATACATACTTATATCGTTACCCTTTAATTTAGCAATCCCACTTCTAGGAATATATTCTGAAGCTAATTCTCTAGTGATGTGAACATACTCACATACAAGGTTATTATTCATTGTGGCACTGTTATTTATAAAATACTTGAAACAAGTTAAATATCCATATATAGGAGAATAACTGAATAAACTATAGTATATGTACATAAAGGAGTTATTATGCAGAATGAAAAAGATCTTTATGAATTGATACAAAGTGATTTCCAAACTACTTCCTAAAATTCTAGGATAGCAAGTAAGTAAAAATGTTGTAAATAATAAAAATCAGGAGTTATAAATCTGGAAAAGGAGAAAAAGTAGAATGAACCCTATGTGGTGTGGGATCAGAACTGGGGCTATGATTAGAGATACATATATACATATTCATACATAGATACACATGTATGCACACATATATACAGTCATCCACAAACATACATACAGTCATGTTGTTTTTTAATATCTACTTTAGCTCTAATATTTATATAATTAGACCTAAGCAAATAAGATTTCACAACTTTTGAAATCTAAATTTAAAAAGGTACTAGCTAGTCAGTCTATGGCATAGGAAGAACAGTCAGGAAAAAAGACTTAAATAAAAAGATCAAGCAAATCTTTAAATAATAAAGAATTCATTCATCCATGTGACTAGATCATAAAAACAGGAAAATATAGTATTAATTCCAGTAAAAATATTCTCATGTCTCTAGCTCAGATTATTTTTATATTAGCAAAATAAACATGTCCTTAATAAAAGTTATAAACATGCAAATGGGACTTGGTATTTTACAATGAAACATATCAAAAACCACTGTACCTTACAGTAAAATCATAGGAACAAGAGGCCAGCACAGAAGCATGAAATGGTGAAAACTACAAAAGAAAACAAAAAAAGTCCTTTTTGAGGTTAACTATAATTGTAACATGGTACTTTATAAGATCATTCCCATGAACTTTATTACAACGTCTAGACAGGATTGTCAGAAATACAGACACTACCATATGTCAAATAGATAACTAATAAGGACTTACTATATAGCACAGAGAACTTTACTCAATACTCTGTAATGGCATATGTGGGAAGAGAATCTAAAAAAAGAATGGATATATGTATATGTATAACTGATTCACTTTGTTGTACATGTGAAACTAACACAACATTGTAACTCATCTATACTCCAATGAAAAAAATTTTTAAGTATGTTTTTCCCAACCTTATTACGGTTTAATTCAAGGCAAAAATTTTTAGTCTTTTAAGTATCCACCTACAGGAAAACTGGTTGTTTTTACATTGTTCAAAGAAAGTCATTTCTCAAGCTTTTAAATCTTATTTAGAATTAAATATTCCCTAAATGTTGCTATTCCGGAAAAATTAAGCACAATTTCATATTGGCTATCCAAAATTAACTTCTACAAATCTAAAGGACATAAGTGTATGATGATTCACACATATATAATGTATCAATCTTGTAAATATATTTTATGACTGCTATTAAGCACAAGCATCAAACATTTAAGTGTTAAAAGTTTTAAAATAATTTTTATGCTATTTGTATATCACATCTAATGAAAATGATACCAAGGTCAAAAATTGCAAATTTTAAGGACAGGTAATATACAAGTATTAATATACATCTTTTAACTGGCTGCCCACTGTAATTTTATTTCCTCAGCGTTTTTCTTACCAGTACTTAAATGTTTATATACACATATATACTTACATTTGAATGTTCTTCACAGTTTGCAAAACACTTTCACTATTTCACCCTAGTTCATTCTCAGAAGAACTATGAAGTATATATAGAAAACATTTTTTAACTACCAAAACTTATGTGCCATTCAAAAAAAAAATCTGGGCACTGGATCTCATATTTTGAGTTATAACCAGAAAAATTTTAAATATTAACTGCAATTTAGAATTTTTAAAATAGGGATAACATAACTATCTTAATTAAAAAATCAAAAAGGTACTTATCTGTAATGTAAAAAACCAAAAATGAAATTGGGAGATGTCCCTTAATAAGATGTTTTCCACAGTGACTTAGCAAAATTTACCTAAATAAAAGCAGGGAAGGACTTCCCTCATGGTTCAGTGGTTAAGAATCCACTTGCCAACTCAGGAAACATGTTTGAACCCTGGTCCAGGAGGCTACCCACAGGCAACGAAGCCCATGCACCACAACCACCGAGCCTGCGCTTTAGAGCCCACTGGTCCATAAGAGAAGCCACCACAGTGAGACGTCCCCGCCTGCCATTAACTAGAGAGTGCCCCCCTCGGGTAACAAAGACCCTACA
>SJYV01038424.1:244622-288167 GCA_006410875.1 Neotragus pygmaeus | reverse complement strand
TGTTAAAAGTTTTAAAATAATTTTTATGCTATTTGTATATCACATCTAATGAAAATGATACCAAGGTCAAAAATTGCAAATTTTAAGGACAGGTAATATACAAGTATTAATATACATCTTTTAACTGGCTGCCCACTGTAATTTTATTTCCTCAGCGTTTTTCTTACCAGTACTTAAATGTTTATATACACATATATACTTACATTTGAATGTTCTTCACAGTTTGCAAAACACTTTCACTATTTCACCCTAGTTCATTCTCAGAAGAACTATGAAGTATATATAGAAAACATTTTTTAACTACCAAAACTTATGTGCCATTCAAAAAAAAAATCTGGGCACTGGATCTCATATTTTGAGTTATAACCAGAAAAATTTTAAATATTAACTGCAATTTAGAATTTTTAAAATAGGGATAACATAACTATCTTAATTAAAAGATCAAAAAGGTACTTATCTGTAATGTAAAAAACCAAAAATGAAATTGGGAGATGTCCCTTAATAAGATGTTTTCCACAGTGACTTAGCAAAATTTACCTAAATAAAAGCAGGGAAGGACTTCCCTCATGGTTCAGTGGTTAAGAATCCACTTGCCAACTCAGGAAACATGTTTGAACCCTGGTCCAGGAGGCTACCCACAGGCAACGAAGCCCATGCACCACAACCACCGAGCCTGTGCTTTAGAGCCCACTGGTCCATAAGAGAAGCCACCACAGTGAGACGTCCCCGCCTGCCGTTAACTAGAGAGTGCCCCCCTCGGGTAACAAAGACCCTACATGCCAAAAAAAAAAAAAGCTGGAAAACTAACGTTAGTCACTTTATAACCTTACAAATTCAGGAGAGGCAGAAGAAAAAAGTTAGCTCTACTATTTACAAAGTGGAAATTTTTCTAAGTCTATAACTTTGGCGAACATTCATATATATAACCATGTTAGGGAAAAGAAAGAATTAACCACCTCTCTGTACAAGTTTCAACAAAATAAACTTTTACACTGAATGAAAAATTATAAAAGACTATAATACTAAAACCAAATTACTATGAAGTTTTAAAAGAAATAGTAGCATGGGGATGACAGAATGAGAAAAACATTTTTATTCACTCCTGAGTACCACCTGACTATATTGTTATAAGTCACTCAACAATCATTCCAGTATTTTACCTAATTTTAGCTTTCAATGTTTACTACCATTCACTGAGTAACAAAACGTGAAAAAAAAAAAAAAAAGGAATCACTAACCCCATCCCTTAAACACCTTTTAAATGTACTTCATTGACTGTATTTATCCTTTTGTTCTGTGTAGAAAAAGAAAAGATAAAAACTTACTTTCACTCTCCTAATAGCATAAGTGTGACCGAGAAGTTCAAACACAGGTTGTCGTACATTCCTCAAGTCCCAGCCTCTCAAACTACAATCAACCGCCCCTGTCACCACCAAATTCTGAAAACAATAAAGCAAGGTTAAGTGTGACTTTACAAGTAAGCAGTAGCCAAGCTTTCCTACTGGAAGTAGTATCTATTTTCTGGTACTTATTTAATCTGAACCTAGGAGTGATTCTTGAAAAGTTACATAACATTATAGAAAGGAGTTAAAATATACATCAAAAGCAAAACTTAGTATGACTTGGAAGAAAAGGAACTCAGTATGCCTTGGGTATATGAAAGAACACACTACACAAGAGAAAAAGGCATAGTCTCACACAGCCTTGTAGCTTCTCCCATCTACTTTTAGGGATACTAATAAGAACACAAGTTATTAAAAATTACACCTGACAGAAGAGCCCACCTGTCTCTTCAGCGTCCTCTGAGGTTTCTACCAGACGTTAAAAGGCAAGAGACTGCTAATTCACAAACATTTGAAAGGGCAAAGGTATAAATTAAATGTTGTTTTCCTAATTCTAAATCAATCATTGTTCCTAACTCTCATGGACCATGTCTTAATGTAATAGCTAACTCCATCTGAGAATTTATGCAGATAGTGGGTAGTCTCCTATCTAGAACCCTAGGTGAACCCAGAGTTCACGGCTGAATAGGCCAAGAGCTGGGTCCACACTCAGCCCCATTCCACATCGACCAGGGCAGTAATCCATTGTCTGAACATCAATAGAAGCTCATTTTTAAAAAGCTTCAGCGATTGTTTTTAAAAAAATTTTAAAGTACTCTCAAGTGTATATCCAGAGAAGGCAAGAAGGCAATGGCACCCACTCCAGTACTCTTGCCTGGAGAATCCCGTGGACGGAGGGAGCCTCGTAGGTTACAGTCCATAGGGTCACTAAGAGTCGGACAAGACTGAGCGACTGTACTTTCACTTTTCACTTTCACGCATTGGAGAAGGAAATGGCAACCCACTCCAGTGTTCTTGCCTGGAGAAGCCCAGGGACAGGGGAGCATGGTGGGCTGCCGTCTATGGGGTCACACAGAGTCGGACACGACTGAAGCAACTTAGCAGCAACAGCAGCAGCAAGTGCATATCAGCATCTTTTTTAGAACTCCTGAAAGTATAACATATAGTCCACAATTTCATTTTATTTGGAAAATTCATGGGAGAGATTTGAACTGTAGTCATCAGCACTGAAAATTTTATTAAAATCAAGTATTATTTTAAATATGTTCTATATCTTCTTTTATTTTATTTCTTTCTAATTAAAGAACTCAGCCAATACAATGTTCCCTTAATTTTCATTGACTAGAACTGGGGAAAAAAGACAAAGTATATGTTATACTTAAGTGTCACAGTCAACAGATCACTTCAGGTAGATAAATATAATTAAATGGCATATCAACACATATTTAATCGATTTCTATTTCTAATTCATATGCCCATATGGTTAGCTGAAGGTTGCAAAAGGTTGCAAATGGACACTACTATCTTCCAGAAACATGAAGCTTAGTTAGGCTTGTAAGGGAAAATGAAACAGCAAATTCCTAAAACCGATGGACTGTCAAATTAAAAATCAAGTTACAAATAGTTCAGCAGTCTCACTAGCAAAGTGCACAAGAAATGAAGGCAAAAGATGATACAAATTGGCAGGGTTAAGAGCAATAAAGTAAAAAATTACATAAATTGTAAAGCAGTTCCCCAAACAAACAAGTAAGGCTGCACTATTGAACTTTTGAGAACTTCTGTTTCTTATTCAGCCTGTTTTATGTGCACTTAAATCCAATTAATGCTAATGCAGGTCACTCACAATCATCAATTAGAAATGAAAGGGACTGAATCTAACTTAATGGCCCGTAAACACTATCCAAGTCCACATAAACAAAGATAAAATCTAGAACATTTCAACGTTAGGAAGGGCTCAGTAGCTAAGGATAGAACCAGATAGGGTACCTCATTGTATTTACACCAGTCACAGCTCAAAATTTCTGCCTGATGTGCTGGAACCACAATTCTGACTCCTGTTGTCTTCACGTCCCAAATTCTCAAAGTCTGATCGCCTGGTGAAAGAGGAAGACTCAATCACTCTTTATCACACCACTTGGATGCTTGGTACCCATGATGACAAGTCGGGGAAAACACACCACTTCCATTATCAGGACATTGCCATCTGTATGTCATATACACATATACATTGTTTTACACTATAATAATATATAAGAACTACTAAAAGTGACAACTACAAAAAATAAGGCACCATATTAAGTTTTTAGATCTACTCAAAGCAGGAAAATCTGAATCTCACACTGACATGAGCAGAGCAGTGACTAAGCACACACCCAGTCCATTTTTCTTCAGGAAAAGAAAAGACCGAAAATCCTCGTTTCTTATAAGTAAAGTTAGCACCCTATACCAGTATATTCTACAGGAAGCAACATGGTAACAGCTTTACTGTAAAGTGCAAAGTCTACCAAGTCAGAATGGATAATTTCAAATCTTAGCTTTTACATTTATTACATTTTAAAGGGCCATCCAAAGGTATGGATTTCACCTTGAAAGAAACAAGTGGAGAAAATGTAAGGATTATACTCTGAATTACTACAAAAATGATTTATACCACCTAGCTGCACAGAGTCAACCCTGATTAACTGTTTTAGAAGATGTTCGCCTTCAATTTTGTAAAATATGAGGAAACAACAAAATGACCAGATGAAAAATTCTGAATATATGTACATCTCCATCAAAAGTAAATTACAAACAATAACTGATCATCTGGAAAGCTAGTTCTGGTTAATGTAAAAAAAAAAAAATGCTGTGATGGCAGTAATGGTCTTGATTCCATTTAGTAGTTTGTGACCCTGTACAAGCTGTATAATATCTGTGAGACTAGTTCCTCAGAATGACTGAATGGAGGATGGTACAAAAGCATTTAGTGTAATAAAGTTTCTGTAAAGTGTTAGCATGGTCTCTAGCATACAGCAGATATGCTAATAAGTGGTATATAAAAATATTAACTTTTAAACATGTCCTTTAGTTACCTACATATAATTTCCTATCATCCCAATTCTAAATTATTTGTCATTTAGCTAAGTCCAATAATTTCAGACAATTTTTTTTCTGATTTCTTTGCAAGTTAAGAAAGATAAGAATTAAACTGCTTGTGGTAATGAAATGTAGAGTTTAAGAATAGGGGCTTTGGAGCTTCAGAGCTTAGCTCTAGTCCAGCTCAATCATTTCATAGCTGTTGACATTCAGTCAAGTTACTTAACACCTTGAATTGTCATTTTCCTTACCTACGATAAAATATCTGCCTCATACAGACCCACAGACAGAGGGAACAAATCAGTGGTCACCAGCTCGGTGAGAGAAGGACAGGAAGAAAATACAGGGGTAGGAGATTAAGAAGTACAAACTATCATGTATAAAATAAGATACAAAGATATATTGAACAACGAAGGGAATATAGCTAATATTTTATAATAGCTATAAATGGTGTATAACCTTTAAAAATTGTGAATCACTGTTTTGTATAACTGCAATTTATGTAACTTTGTAAACTAACTATACTTTGAAAGACACAAAAACATATCTGCTTACAAAGCTGCCCCTGGTACAGCTAGACTGGCCTAAAGGAGATATTTGGGATTTCTCTGAACTGTGATTGAAAAAATAATGCTAGTCCCCCTCACACAGGGGGATTTACAGGTTACAAAACTGAGGAATTGTTGGTTGGCCATGTGTTTCCCTGCATGGAGAAAGTTGATCTGCACAGTCAAGTCAGCCAGCAGAGAAAACCCCAGATTAGAGACAGATAATGTGTCCTGAGGTTGTTTAAGCATCCCTTCCCCTTCCGGGGTTGCTTTTCAATAAATTCTGCAAAGACCTACAGTTGCTCAAGTTCTGCTATTACCACCTGCAGGCAGAGAAGATTCCTTATCATCATGGCAGCTGTGAATGGAATTCACCTGAAGCTTCAGACTCTCAAAGCCTAGCTCCAGAGAAAAAGATTAAATTCAGCACAGGGCTTCCAGTAAAAACATAGGAAATGTTTAAATGATGTACACTAGATTTCAAAAGTTTATATGTTGGATTAAGCCTGATATAACATATAACACGGGTCATGGTGGAGAGTTCTGACAAAATGTGGTCCACTGGAGAAGGGAATGGCAAACCACTTCCTGCCTTGAGAACCCCATGAACAGTATGAAAAGGCAAAAAGACAGGACAATGAAAGATGAACTTCACAGGTCAGTAGGTGCCCAATATGCTACTAGAGATCAGTGGAGAAAAAACTCCAGAAAGAATGAAGAAACTCAGCCAAAGTAAAAACAATACTCAGTTGTAGATGTGACTGGTGATGGAAGCAAGGTCCGATGCTATAAAGAGCAATATTGCATAGGAACCTGGTATGTTAGGTCCATGAATCAAGGCAAATTGGAAGTGGTCAAACAGGAGATGCAAGAATGAACATTGACATTCTAGGAATCAGCAAACTAAGATGGACTGGAATGGGTGAATTTAACTCAGATGACCATTATATCTAGTACTGCAGGCAAGAATCCATTAGAAGAAATGGAGTAGCCATCATGGTCAACAAAAGAGTCTTCAATGTAGTGCTTGGATGCAATCTCAAAAACAACAGAATGATCTCTGTTCGTTTCCAAGGCAAACCATTCAATATCACAGTAATCCAAGTCTATGCCCCGTCCAGTAATGCTGAAGAAGCTGAAGTTGAACAGTTCTGTGAAGACCTACAAGACCTTCTAGAATTAACACCCCCAAAAGATGACCTTTTCATTATAGGGGACTGGAATGCGAAAGTAGGAAGACAAGAAACACCTGGAATAACAGGCAAATTTGGCCTTGGAGTACAGAATGAAGCAGGGTAAATGCTAATAGAGTTCTGCCAAGAAAATGCACTGGTCATAGCAAACACCCTCTTCCAACAACANGACAAGCCGGGGTGGGGTGGGGGGTGGGTAGGGAGAGGAGCTTTTTGCTTGGGCACCTAAGATAATGGAGTTAAGATCAACTATGAAATCAGGATGAAAAGGAAAAGTTGGTTTGGAGGACCAGGGTACAGCCAATTTAAGGATGAGTTAAATTTGAGAAGACAGAGAAAAAGAGAATAGACTTTACCCCTGCTTCTCCTTCACAGCAAACTCCCTGTGGTGGATTCCTGGGATGATGCCAGTCTCAAATTAGGCAGAGTTGGCCCCATTGTTTTTTGATATCCTGGCAGGTAGAGACACAGGATCACTGCTACCCTGTAGAACTAATTCAGGACCCATTGACTCCCTGCCAAGATCATCCTTTCAAATTTGCTTAAATTTGGGTTACTAGTCTAATTCAATGTTCAGATCATTTAGTCGATAGATACTGCTTTAAGGGCCAGAATTTTTTTTTAAAAGGGAATAAAACCTTGGACTGATTCTGAGCTAAGGAAAATGAAGACGGTTCAAGCCTCCTCCATAGCAATTGTCAATTTTGCTTTTGTCCCCCCTAGTCTGAGTCAGTATGAGCTGCTGGGGAATGATAATTTTGTCTTTTTATTCCCTTGCAGGTAATACACTGAGATTTCTTGGTAGCATTATGATATTAAAGAATCCATACTGGGTGATGATTTCCACTAGGCATTACTTTCAAACATTTTGGTAATTACACAAAGTGAAAAGGACTATTGTGTCTGTGGAAATACGCATGTGTTCACAGGATATATTCTGGCTTGTTTGGGTAGGTGTCGTTCCTTCACGCTGGCAAAAGATGGAGCTTCTCATCCTTTGAACGTGCAGCGTGGGTTGCAAGTCCCCAAGCTGGGACCAGATGGCGATAAGGACAGGACAAAGGGGAACTTCCTGGCATTCTCGGAGGGCTTGGTCTTCAAGCCATCGTTACCAGTCATCTCGGACCGTTGCCCTCATTACTTCACACAGCAGCTTCTCAGGAAGGGCAAGGCTCTCCCCTCACCACAGCAGGAATCCGGCATTCCTCAGTGTGGTGCCCGCCACCTGACATGGTCCAAGCTCAGGAAGTGTCCGCTTAAGAAAGAGGCAAGTAGGGGCGTCAGCTCATGGGGTGGCACAGAGACACCCCTGAGATAAATGGCATCCCTGAGAGGCTCTCAGGTGAGTCCTGAGAGTAACAGGAGGCGGCGGGGTTTGAGAGGATGGGTAGGCAGACATGTGGCCCTTCTGCCTGCTCTCAGTGTAGCATGTGGCCGCCGAGGGCATGGAGACGCACCTGTGAGGCAGGACCTACACGACTGAAATTAGCGGTGTGAGTCAGGCCCTTGTCTGCCCTGGTTTCCTTTGCTTTGCTCTCTGGCCACAAGACGAAATTTCTCCCCATGCACCGGTACATTTTATAAGAAAACACAGGTCACACAGAACCATAGGCCTGAGTCTGAGAAAGGGAATGGTTGATAGGTTTAAAACCACCAGCTCTGCAGAGCAGCAGCAGGCTGGATGCCCAGACGTCTCTGAGCACGCTGGAATCCATGTGCCCAGAGGATGGAGCCTTGTTACCTTGGGGAGGTATGATCAGGGATCAGGCGGATGTTTCTCCCTTGAATCTGATGAAAATTGGGAACGAGTCTTTGGAAAAAGTAGAACAAAAGTTGATTTGCTGCACACATTATTTCATTCATCTGTATATCATTTATACAGAACAATATATGTATAATAAAATATATTTTGTTATATATAACATATATAAAATAATAAAAATATATAGAGTACCATTTATAGAAAACAAGACCATCCAGGTAACAGCCCACAGTCCCTGGCAATCTGCCTACAGGGCGTCCCTGGGGAGGGGGACACACCAGTTTATCAGAGATGGCCCTAAGCACACTGGCTTACGGGGGCAGTCAGCAGCCGACAGACCACAGGCCTGCAGCTGGTGCCATGGTGCAGCTGTGTGGGCACAGCGATTTGACAGGGGAGAGCTGGGGAGTCTTGGCGGGGCGTGCAGGCTGGGCCTGAAAGGATGAGTAGGAGTTCCTTGAGTGGACAAGGCGGGGAAAGGAACACAGACTGAAGGGACAGCAAGCGCAAGATAGGGAGCAGGGAAAGGCCATGTGCGTTTGTGGAATAACGCTCCACTTAGCAGGACTCTCACGTGATGGGAAAGGGGGAAAGGAGAGGAGGCTGGCAGGTGCCTTGAAGACTTGGAGTTGATGCACTAGGCAAGGTAGAGCCATCGGTATTTTTAAGCAGGCGAGGATACTTTAGAAAAGGGGAATGTCCTGGAGGCAGTAGGAGGATGGTGGAGTCGTGAAGCAGTTGCGAGATCCTGCAATGGTCCAGGCAAGAGAGGCGAGGGACAGAAAGAAGACAGAGGCTTTGACCGTGCAGAGCAGGGACTGTCTCTGAGAGCGGGTCGTGAGGAGCTTCCAGGGATGCACTGGGTGTGAGGGAGGAGAAGGAGGCTGAAAAGACACCTATCGAAACAGACTCCGTCTCCATAAGTTTGACTGTCACATGTCCGTAGGATGCATTTCTTTATCCTGTGTATTCTTGACCTTTGGTGTCTCTTAGCAGCAAGGCGTTCATTCATTCACTCGTTGCTAGCGCCCTAAGCACCAGTCAGGAGTTGGCCAGGTTTGCTTCGATTGTACTCATCCCACCCTCCAAAACAATAAAGCCAAAGCACATTGAACCACATCAGCTAAGCTCAGAACAGGAAAGGAGACTCGCCGATAACTCCATGACTTGTGCAGACACTCATTAGGCTCCGAAACTTCACGGATGAAGTACAAACAAGTAATCATTGGGTTTGGAAAGACCCAGGATGAAGGATCGGATTTTAGTTCTGTTGCTCCTCCTAGGAGATTAGGGAATCTTCTCTCTACCACTCTCCAGTTCATCTTTGCAAGAAATTAATATTCTTAAAGGCCAAACTTGTGGCTTCATTTTTCATCTTGACAGCTTCTGAAATGCAGATAGATTTTGCATCTGATCAGCTTTTTTCCCCTTTGTTTTGGGGTGAGTTTCATTTCGTTCCACAAGCACCTGTGTGCAGACCAGTGAAATGCCTGTGAAATGAGCTGGTGAGGACAAGGGGATTTGATTGCAGTTAGCTCTGCTAACTGGACACTGGATGAGCCTGTAGCCTGCCTATGAGCTGGATTTGTCCCCCTGCGTGATGGGCATCCTTCTGTGCAGAATGGGGCAAATTGTTGCATTGGATGCAGCTGGAGGCAACAGGATTTAAGGATCAGAACTTGTGGATAGATATTTTCTGTTAAAAAATTTAAACAGTGTGTGTTTCTACTTTATAAATTTCCAGGGTACCAACTCTGCCAGCTACTAGCTAAGCCTTTGCCAGCCACTCTTCCTGTGTTTCGGTTTCCCCATCTGCACCTTGTATTATAAGTTCAGATGTTTTCTAGACATGCCCTGAATGAAAGGGGCATTTTAAAATCTCTGATTTAGTGCTCCATGACTTTCTTGGTTCCCCATAATGTGGCAAACCCTGGGAATAGAAAGTTCGATCGATATGGCATTTCCTTCAAAAGACTCACAAGCTATTAGTGAAGTGGGGGAGTGGATCAATAAGTTTAGAGAGTGTGGTGATGAGAGCTGTGATCGAGATGGAGTAGGCATCGAGAGCACCGAGGAGGGGCAACTCCGCCAGCTCGGGAAATCAGAGCTCACCTGGATCCTGGTCAGACACGGGGAAGCAGAATCTGAGTTTTGAAGGACAAGCAGGGGTTGGCTGGATGGCAAATGAGGAAGCTCCTCATCACCTGGCACGCCAGGGGAAGGTGGGACAGCAGCGAAGAGCCTGTGATTTCACGTGAAGGGAAGGGCAGGCAGTGAGTCCCCGAGGGATGGCGTGAACAGGGCGAAGCGGAGAGTGGAGAGGTCAGAGATGTCGCCAAGGGGACTGTGGGACGAGAGGCAAGGGAATGGGGACAAGGGCGGGTCTAACTTTCCTCCTCTGGGATCTTACTTCTGAACTGATATACAAGGAGCCAGACGGGTGGGAAATGAGCGTGATAATTCTGAGCAGGTGACTGATTACTCTGTGGGAAGAGCTTTATTATAAAATGAACTGGAGATTGGGACATTGTTGGACCTCTATCTCGCTTCATCAGACAGGAGTATAAGGGCAAGTCTCAAGCCCAGCCTGGGGCTCGCTCAGAACGCAGAAGCAGGAGCTGTGTCTGGATGGAGAATATGAAAGGGAAAGAATGAAGAATGGAGCTGGAACACTGATGTTGAGCTGCAGAGGTCAGGTCTAATAGTAACCATGGCCTGAAGTAGGTTCCAGACACACAAGCATTTCCTGACTCATTTTCCTGTAAGAAGAATGAGTAAGGGTTGTTCAAAGAGGGTGAGAAGTTCTCATCCCAGCAGGACATGCCTGCCCCATATGGGAGACATTCTCTATGCATTGAAGAACAAGGCAAAGAAAGAGGAAGAACAGTTTCTCGCTTCTCAGCCAAGTGTGGGTGCTGGGAGAAGTGCCCACCTCTCCTGCTGCTGTGAGCAGAGCTGTCAGTCATCAGTTAGGCGTTTGGCGTTTCTCCCAGACATGGGAGTGGCACTGGGGAACTGTCAGGCTAGTGGAAACACGCCTTTGAGGACATCCAAGCAGGTAGCGACTTCACAGTTCAAGTCAAGAGAAGGATGAGCTCAATCCACTAGCCTTGCAGAGCTTCTCATGCCTGCTAGGAAACTCAGCCAAGCCCCAGCCTTAAACAGCATGTAATGGAAATAATGAAACAGTTACAGAATGGGAACTGGACACTGAAAGAAGAAAAATCAGGCAAGGTATACATGAAAATGAAAATAAAGACAGAAAAGAATAAACCAGATAAAAGAGGGAAGAGGAGGAAGAATGGCCAGAGGGCCCCACGCAGCTGGAAGGAATGTAAGAAGGGAGGTGAAGGTGCATCATCTTCACCGCCGCATGAAGACTGTCTCTCAGATGTCTTCCTGCCTCGGCCTTCCTCTCAGGGAGCTCCTGAATACTCACTGAAGCAGAGAACAGGAGATGAATTAAATGTCACCAGATGTCCTGAAAGTGTGGAATCATTAGTGACAAAGGAAGCGTTCTTGAGGAGAGAAGGGGCCCCGTAATCAGTTCCCCAGAAAAGCTCTACAGGCAAGTAAAAAAAGCAACGGCACAGGGATGGGCATCCCAGGGTGGGCCTCTCAATTCCGAGGCCAGGACTGTCAGGGCTGATAAAGCAGCGTGCGTCTGAAGCAGAGATGAGGGCTGGGAGAACTCCACTGCACGGTGTCCAGCAGGCAGCCGGGGCCAGGGTTCTTTGAGGAGCTCAGCTTTAGCCAGAAACCAAGCAGTAAGCCTTGAGCCGGGTTTGACCTGTTTCTCTAGAGGTGACATGTCTAAGAAGGACCACTGGACCCGAAGGGTGTTCAACTGCAAACATGCAAAAATACCCAGACATTTGACAGGTTCAGGGTGTGAGAGCGATACAGAGCAGAGACTCAGAGACACTGAGAAGTAACAGGCAAAACAAGAGATTCCCCTTGCCATGGTGGCCCTGTGCTGCTTTCCATCTCTACCTGAGACCACTTCTCACTGGAAAGAACAGTTCACAGCATTTACGATGGGACTCTGAGCGAACTGTGATAGGGTGAGTGTGAGGCTCACAGATATACGTAAGAAGCCAGTGATTACCAGAGGGCAGGGGCAAGGGAGAGGGGCGCAACAGGGGTAGGGGGTTAAGAGGTATAGAGACTGTTAAGTATAAAGCAAACTGCAAGGTTATACTGTAAAACACAGGGAACACAGCAAATATTTCATATTAACCATGAATGGAGTATAACCTTTAAAAGGTATGGATTACTATATTGTACATCTGTAATTTATATAATACTATATAGCAACTATATTTCCATTGGGGTTCCCTAATGGCTCAGTGGTATAGAAGCAGTCTGCAATGCAGGAGACCCAGATTCAATCCCTAGGTTGGGAAGATCCCCAGGAGGAGGGCATGGCTACCCACTCCAGTATTCTGGCCTGTAGAATCCCATGGACACAGGAGCCTGCCAGGCTACAGTCCATAGTGTCACAAAGAGTTGGATACGACTGAAGTGACTGAGCATGCACATGTATCAACTTCAATGAAAAAAAATATGTTGTGGGGTAAAAAAGAATTCCAATGGCCTCTTCAGATCAGAACTCTAGCTCTGAACTGTCTCTTCAGCACCTAGAGCTCCACTGTCAACAGAGCTGGAAAACAATAGAATAGACCTTTTACAAGGCTGGGGTTCTTAATGCCATTTTGCTTTCCTTTTTTAAAAATATAAATTTATTTATTTTAATTGGAGGCTAATTACTTTACAATATTGTATTGGTTTTCCCATACATCAACATGAATCTGCCACGGGTGTAGACGGGTTCCCCTTGCTTTCCTTTGAGAGCAAATGTATGAAAAAGCACGTGGGCACCACTGTGAGCTCTCCAGGGTGCTGACCATGGTCTTCAGACAGATTTCGGCTCTTTAGGATCCTGGCTCTACAGCACTGCAGCTCTCCTGGATCCCAAAGTGTCACTTCAACCATTTTTATTATTCTTTTTTCCACCCTTTGGATGGGAAAGACTCCAATACTTTAGCCACTTGATGCGAAGAGATGACTCGTTTGAAAAGACCCTGATGCTGGGAAAGATTGAAGGTGGGAGGAGAAAGGGACGACAGAGGATGAGATGGTTGGCTGGCATCACTGACTCGATGGACATGAGTTTGAGTAAACTCCCAGAGTTGGTGATGGACAGGGAGGCCTGGCCTGCTGCAATCCACAGGGTTGCAAACTGAGCGGCTGAGCGGCTGAACTGAACTGAAATGAACTCTTTGGATATCTGAATCCCCGTCTTAGCTTGGTCCTCTGCCTTCAAATGGTTTAGTCAGAAGCAGAGCAACGGTCTCTTTTAAACAACCATAAAACAGTGGTTTTACTGAGCTGTGAAGCATTATTATAGTTGAAGACACCATGGCAGCAATCGCCAGGCGCCATTTACTCAGCACATATTATGCACTGTCAAGAAGTTTAGCTACATTCTCTCTCGAATTTCATCATCACCTTGTATTATCAGGTATTATCACCATTTTGCAAATGAGAAAATGGAGGCTCATTGAGGTTAAACTATTTTGCTTCAGATACACTGTAGAAAAGAAATAAACATGTGAGGTGCTTAGAACAATGCCAATTAGTCTAGTAAAAACACAATAAATGTTAGTTGCTAGTAGTTTTTCTTTTTATACTGTGTTGCTATTGACTTAAATATTGAGCCCCCCACAGAGAGGGATGAAAATATACTTTGATAGCTCTCCTTTTCTTCCTCCAAATGTCTTTTGAAGGAGTGACAGACAAACTCGAATGGATTTTTTCCCAAGAGAAGAGAAAAAGAATTATCAATCAAACATGATCTATTGGTTTGGGAGTCACAGAGAGTTTGAGAGGAGACTTAAAAGGAATAGACTCCTAAGAGCTGTAGCATGAGGTTATGGACAATTATACTTCACAGCTGTTCCAATGAGCCCTTCCCATTCTGGATCAATCTGCTCAACCCTCAGCCCTTGGAGGGAGCGACCCTACAAACGTGTATCCTTGCCCCAAGGGGCACAGCTCGCTGGGCTGGAGATGGACACACCCCAAAGGGGAACAAACTTGTAATCAAGGCTGAACCAAACATAGTTATCTTTTGGGAATTTGGAGTTGATATTCTGAAAGACAGGATATGTTTGACACAGGGCAAAAAGACGATGACCCAGAGAGAGCAGCCAAGTTACAACACTGGCTGAGCTCACCGGAGGAAGGCCCAGGGACCCCTGTTGCTGAGGTCCCTGGAACAGTCCCGAATCCTCCCATACCTGAGGTCTGGTGAACTGTCTTTCTCTGGAGACCTGGGAAACCACTTGGTATTTTTATTCTCTCAGTTGATGGGTTGAGTTTCTGTTCCCTCCAAGAAAATGAATCTTTGCCAAAACCTATGGTCATCCTGTATGTTAGGATAAAACTGGGCTGTGTGATTCTCTTTTCACTTCTAAGTGGTTTATCAGACAAGAGAAACTGCTGCGTATTTGCCGGTGGAAAAATGTCAGTTCTGGAGACCATGAGACAACTGAGAGAAGGTGGACTGTGTCTGATGGAGGCCCAGGGGGTATGACCACGTTTCTACATATCTGGAGTGCTGCCTTCTGGCCGCAATGCGAAGTTTAACACTGTAGCTTTGGGGTAAAGAGTAGGGACCAAGGATAGGAGTAACAGGGAAGATTTCAACTTGGTTGGAGCTATGAATAGAGCAGAGTCTAAACTACAAGTTGGGAGGATCTTTGTGTATCTTGTTACTGTCTTTGCTCAACTCCTTGCCCACGGAGTAGCACAGAGAAGCCACTCAGTATCTGTTTTCATATAAAAAACTACAGAGGTGAAAATGTGAGAAAGTGAAATTGTTAGTCACTCTGTTGTTTTGACTCTTTGCATAGACTATATAGCCCCTGAGGCTCCTTTGTCCATGGAATTCTTCAGGCAAGAATACTGGGGGGGTGGGGGTTGCCATTCCTTTTTCCAGGGGATCTTCCCGACCCAAGGATCGAACCCAGGTCTCTAGCATTGCAGGCAGATTCTTTACTGTCTGAGCCACCAGGGAAGCAGGTAGCAGGCTCCATTCAAGGAGATGGGGTATCATAGGAACTGGAACAGATGAGGGTTTCATGAGCTCAAAACTCTTTCTAACCCTAAAGGTCCAAATTTCTACTGTCATTATGGGAGGTAATAGATAATATGGCTCCCATCATTTGAGTAACCAACATGTATACCAGTCAGTTGTTTGATCTACTTTAATATTTAGATTTTATTTAAAAAGAGTCCCAATCAGAGAGTTTTGAGAGGTTCTAAGCATTAAGTTTCAAGAAAATGCTGTGAACTGAACCACTTTGGTTCTCTACGACAAGAGGAAAGTTGCTTACCCCATCTGTGCTTTTTTCACCTGGAAAATGGATGTAGTTAGGGTGCCTACACCTCAGATGTTTTGCTTTTTAAAATAGATGAAATAAAATAACATATATAAGGAGACTGGCACAGTGAGTAGCCCAAAGTAATAACTCAACAACATTATTACTAGCTATCATTAGCTATAGAATTGCTTCATTAACTTTTTAGAATGAAACCTTTGCATTTATCTCTCTTCATACTGTCTTTCCTAGTTCCATGCAATGCTTCGGATCAAAATAGTGGTATTTAGAACAACTGAAGAGGTGTTCCCCCATGCTCCTGGAGAGGGCTTCTCTGCAGCTTCTCTGCAGCTTCCAGCATGGCCTGTTTATGAGATGCTGACCCCACGTGGGAGGCAAGCATATGGTTCTCTACTGTGTTGGACACTGACCCCTCTGAGCTGTTGCCGTAGATACTGACATTACTGCAGGCGCTGGACTCCAGACACCTACGTGTGGCGCATGACTAGAAAACCTCATTTTCTCACTTACCACATGCGTGGTTATTCAAAGATTACCCTCCCCAGAGCGATTTCTCTGTTGCTCTCATTAAATCATATCAAGGGCCCACATCACTCACTTTAAGCACTAGGTATTTCAACAAAGTTGAAATGATGCCAACTAAATTTACTCAACTACAAATGTTCAATAAAGGCAATTTGGCTTTGGAGAAAAAAAGAAGTTTCACTTGGTTCATAAATGTGACACGCAGCCTCAGCTTACTCTCCAATGGGATGCCGATTTAAAATGTAAATTATTTAAATTGCCCCAGACCTATGCCCACGTTTCTTATTCTAAGGCAGTGACACATACATTACAAATACATTATTCACGTGTTAGGCACCCATTATACACACATTGATGCTGCCAAAGGCATAACCAGTCTATTGCATATTACAGACAAGTCTAGATACTCTCAAATGCCCCCCTTTCTTGCCTTCAAGCTCTGTTTGAAAGGAAATATCCTTCACAGATGTTACCTATGTCCCTGACTCCCACAGATGCCTGTGTTCCTTGGTTCCTTGAGGGGTCTCTTTGAAAGTATTGGCTCTGCTAACTGCTGCAGGCTGTTAGTATATCCAGATACAATTTTGTGATCTACAACCTACCTATGACCTTCCAATACTCTGCTAGACAACGTGGGTTCACTCTGATATCCTAAAGGGCTTGCAGAAAGCAAACATGATGGCTCAGAATGCTCATCCCTTCAGTAAGAGGTGATTTATTATGCTTACCTAGAAGGATTCTTGTCTCTGTGTGAACGCTCACGTGCATCAGGAAGAAATGACTCCTGCAGACTGTGAGAGTATCAGTAGGCAGACGCCAGGACATACCTTTTGCTAAAAAGCTCCCTGGCATCAGCTGGTAATTTGTCCATCTGCCAATTGCTCAAATATGGAGTGAGCTGTGGGGAGCCCCATGCCAAGCTTGCCCCCCTGGTGGATAAATTGCTGAAGTCAGGGCCAAGTGGTTTTCCTGATGGCTGTTACGATATCCAGATTCAAAGTGGTTTTCTTGAAGTTGTGGAAGTATGGTGCTTTCTATGTCCCTTGATTTGTAAGAAATGCTCAGAATGGGAGAAGGAGGAGGGCGTGGTGATGATGAACTCAAGCCCTGGATTCAAATCGTGGCTGAGCCATGTATGAGTCAGCTCTATGATTCCTTCAATGGAAGTGTAACTGACCTACCACATTACGTTAGTTCCAGCCTCACAACATAGTGATCTGGTATTTCTGTACATTATAAAAATGATCATCAAGATAAGTCTATTTACCATCTGTCCTCATACAAAGTTATTACAATGTTATCGACTATCTTCCTTACATTGTACACTTCATCTCTGTGACTCATTTGTTTTGTAACTGGAAGCTACTGTCTCACCCTCTTCCTAAATATCCCTGCTTCACTCATCTTCCCATCTCCCTCCCCTCTGGCAACCACTTGTTCGTTTTCTGTATTTGTGAGTCTGTTTCTATTTGGTTATGTCTTTCCATTTGTTTTACTTTTTGGATTGCACATCTAAGTGATACCATATGGTATTTGTCTTTCTTGGTCTGACATTTCATGTAGCATAATACCCTCCAGGTCCATCCACATTGTCACAAATGGCAAGATTTTACTCTTTTTAATGACCAAATAATATTCCATACATGTGTGCGTGTATATATATATGTATATATGTATGTATGTATGTATGTATGTACACACACACACATTCTTTGTCCATTCACCTTTTGATGGACACTTAGGCTGTTTCCATATCTTGGCTATTGTAAATAACATTGCAAGGAACACAGGGGTGTGGGTATCTTTTTGAGTTTGTGTTTTTGTTTTCTTTAGAAAATTACCCAGAAATGGAACTGCTGGACTGTATAGCATTTCTATTTTTAAATTTTGGAGGAGCCTCCATACCTCCACAGTGGTTATAGCAATTTACATCCCCACCAACAGGGCACAAGGGTTCCCATTTCTTCACACCCTTGCTAACACTTATTTGCTATCTTTTTGGATAATGGTCATTTGACAAGTGTGAGACAGTACCACACTGCGGCTTTGATTTGCATTTCTCTGGTGATTAGTGATGTTGAACATCTTTTCACATGTCTGGTGGCCATTTGAGTGTTTTCTTTGTGGGTCCTCTGCCCATTTGTTAATTGGGCTGTTTGGTGATTTTTTTTCCTTTGGATGTTGTGTTGTATGAGTTCTTTCCATACTTTGCTATTGATCAGTTATCATAAGTGGATGCTGCAACTTGTCAAAAGCTTTCTCTGAATATACTGAGGTGACTGTATGATTTTTATCCCTCAGTTTGTTAATGTGGTGTATCATGCTGACCGATTTGTGGACAGAAGCACCCAGGTGTCCTGGAGGCCCACCTCTCCAGTGCAGGACCCCTGGGCTGGGGAGCCAGAAGTGGGGCCCAGATCCCACGCTCTTTCAGGAGAACCTCTACAACGGTGGTCATCTTCTCTTCTGTGGGTCACCTGCCTGGCAATGTGGGCTCAACGGTACCATGTCTCCACCCCTCTTACCCATCTCATGGCGATTCCTTCTTTATACCTTTAGTTGTGGCAAATCTTTTCTTCTAGCTTTCAGGTCATTCTTATCAATAGTTGATCTGTAAGTAGCTGTAATTTTGGTGTGCTTGTGGAAGGAGGTGAACTCAGGGTTTTCCCACCCCACCATTTTAGTCACCCACAATGACTACGCAACTTGGGACAATTTATTTGACCCCTCCAAGCTTCGATTTTATTGTTTTTACTTGGCTGAGAGGGTGCATGTAAAGCACTTTGCCTCCTGCTTGGTACACAGTAAGTGCTCAGTATATGTCTGTTCACGGTTGTGATGACTGTGGCGAGCTTCTTTATCTCCAGGTACCTCTTCCCTGGTCTTTGCTTCCTCCTCTCCTTTCCTTTCAGTAATTCTGAGGAATCTCCCTTTCCAGTTAAAACCAGGAGGAAGGATTTTGAGAGCTAGCTCACTTTAAAGCCCAGGAAGTCTTTATCTCAATAATAATTAAAAATTATAATTTATCTGACTGGATGCCAGACTCAAAATTGTCTCCAAACCCCTCATAATGGTTAACTTTGAACAGTGCTGCAGGCAGGAAGAAAATGAAAACCGAAACTTTTATACTGCACCTACATAATTTTTTCCATTACATCTCTTTGTAATTACATTTAAAATTAATATTGTCCACAGGTCGAGTTACTGAGGGTGGTAGGGAAAACAGTTAAAACGTTTCAGGTACTAATCTTGCTTCTCCAGGCTTTGGCTTTGCCTGCCTCTGGTAAGCCCATGGTCCCAAAATTATTTTTCATTGAAGAAACATAAAGAGATGATATAAACAGTAGAATATCCTTGCATGGGTATTTTGTGTAAAGTGCTTAGAATGGCAAATATTTTACTTTCTGGGGTTGGGAGCTGAGAGGATATGCATGGTTAGCCAGCCTGCTATATTCTGCTTAAAATCGGTGGAAAGAACACCTGTTCTGATGGACTTGGAAACAACGTCCCTAAAGTAGACTGCTGTTCTCAAAATGTCAGAAAAGTTTCAAGCAGAATTGGGCTTATCACTGGGATTTTTGCACCTATGCTAAGCATCTTACATCATGTTTTAACTTTGCATCTGGAAATCACTCTTCTAAAAGCACACATGATTCAGCCAGCATAAATCTTTGGCTTTTGCAATGAATGTGGAATCAGAGAGATTATCACTTTTAAATCTAAGCACCAGCAAAGCTTGAAATCCATGTGAAAAGATGTTTTCTAGGATAGTGCTTCTCAAATTTTGATGTGGGTGTGAATCACCTGGAGGATCCTGTCCAAACGCAGATTGTGACTCCGTAGATCTGGGGCAGGCAGGGTCTGAGATGATGAATTACAGCCAACCCTCCAGGTACTCTGCAGCCTGCTGCCCACAGACTCTACTTTGAATGACAATGTTCTAAGATACATGTGGGGCTGCTCCTGGGCTCAAGGTCCCTGTGTGTCCGTCCACCTTGTAGAGGGGCCGGCGCCTGCGCTGCAGGGGATGGTTGCTCCTCCTTCAGGCTGCCTGACTACTTGGGATGGCACAGTGCCTGAGCAGTGCTCTCGGATTATAAGGTGGCCACGAGGGGCTGCACTCAGGAGGTCTAGACTTGTCTTTGCACTCACTAGCTCAGGTTTGCAGGGTGCTGCCCTTTTGGGACATGAACGTTCTCAGGAAGAAGTGCCCCCTCTCATGAGAGCGAGTCTGACATTTTCCTCCTCTATGTTCCCATCACCTTCTTATCTCTGCTTCCATCACCATTTAAAGCCCCTTCTAACGCCTTCATTAAAATTTTGTTCTTATCTCTTCTTCAGTCTCGTTTTTGTTCGACTTGCTGTCCCCTGCCACTGAGTCTCCGTCTCTTGGGATCCCATAATTCACAGGTTGAGTTTAGTTTTTTCACTCTCCTTGGTTTTTTGTCTTTTTTCCCCAATGTTCACAGCTTCTTTTCTTCTCTATCCAAGACTTTCACATACTATTTCTACACTCAGGTTTAGAAAGCTCTGGGAGGCAAGAGTCAAATGGGAGTGGCACTGTTACACTGAGGTCTGTCTAAATCTATAACCTCCTAAAATGATCACACCCTTTAACCCAGCCCTTCCACTCCTAGGCATTTATTAAGAAAACAGGCATAGGTTCAGGCAAAGATACCTGTACCAGATACCCACTGCAGAACTGTTTATAACAGCAAAAAATTGTCTAAACTGGTGGTTAAGCAAATGACAGCGTATCAAAACTACAGATGTTATTTTGGCATTAAAGGTGAAAATACTCATCAAAGTTAAGTGAAATAAGACAATGACATCAATGCATATATTAAAATTTCAATATTATTAAGATATGCATAGTAAAGAACTACTAAGAAGCATGCCCATTTAGTAACAGTAATCGTTTTCTTTGGTTGATGGAATTATAGATGTTATTTTTATAACTTTTATATTTCCTATGTTTTCTACAGTAGAACTGTTTTCTTTTATCTAAAAAAATCTTCATATTTAGGAAAATACCTTCAATATAAAAATGGTTTCCTTTATAAATTTAGATAACAGATCCCAGTCACAGATAGTGTAACTATTTGAATATTAGGGCAGCTTTGTACTCACATTAGAGTTTCCACTGAATACTGTAAAATACTAAATTGAATAGCTGTAATAAATGTTCCCTCAGCAAAAATGTTTACACACAATCATAGGCTTTCAGACAAGGAACTGGGATATGATCTGCCTGCGTCTTTTCCCTAAATATAGTAATGGCTTTTGCCAAATTCTCACATTCTTTCTCTAGTGACAGATTCATTTAAGATGCAATTCCTCAACTGGCTAGCAAACTAGCTTGACTATTTTTGGCATAATTACAGATAATTAGGCAGCGTCTCAGAGTAATGTGACTTTCCACCACTGTAAAGAAAGTAATTTGCACTTTCAGCCTGAGTCTCTTCTATCTCTGTGTTCTGCAGTATCAACATTTTGCCTTTCTCCTATTAGTTAATGCCTGACTCGGGGGGCTGAGGGCTGTGCCAGGGTGATGTCTTGAGGAAGGATTTATGACGAGAGGACCAAGCAATTAGAACATCCTTTGCAGTAACAGAGTTCCAGCAGTCGTTGGATAGGCTACACACTTGAGAGACATTTCCTTGACCATATGACTTCAACATTTCCTGGTGAGATAATGCCTTTAGACACAGGCAACTGTGCCTTGCCCTGTACAAAGAGTCCCCAGGGAAATGAGTCCAGCCAGGTCCCATGGTTCCCTAAAGTTTACAGTCAGGGCACCCAGAACCCCAGAACTTCCACTCAATTCTTGGATGATGTCATGTCATTTATCCCATAGAGGAGGCTCATGGAGTTGTCAAATTGTTTTTCTAGTATTCTCTTGGAATTAATTTATTATCTATCCAATCATTCTTCCATTCTTTATGTCATACGCTTAACCTGGCCATCTGTACACTCACCTATCTACCCATTCACCCACCTATTCATCCATTTTTTTTTTCTTTTTTGACTAACATTAAGTAATTATGCACCAGGAACCATATTAGTCACCGATGAAGATGTTATGGTCCCCTGACTTGATGTCCCCATAGTCTAGGAGGTGAGATGGGTACATAGATGCTGCAAAGTGATGAAAAATGAAAGAACGGAAAGGGAGTTGATATGATGTCACCAAAGAAGTGGTCGTTGTTTTAGTTGCTAAGTCATGCCCGACTCTTTGCAACCCCACGGACTGTAGCCCACCAGCCTCCTCTGTCCATGGGATTTCCCAGGCAAGAATACTGGAGTATTGGAGTGGGTTGCTGTTTACTTTTCTAGGGAATCTTCCCAACCTAGCGATCAAACCCATGTCTCTTGCATTGGCAATGGGGGGGATCAGAAAAGACTCCCGGGATGATGTCTTAAAGAATGAGAACATTTTGCCAGGTAGAGGAGAGAAGGATGCAAGTCCAGGCTGGATGAATATATGAGCAAAGACACGGAAACATGAATATACAAGGAAGACATGTGGGAAGATGAGAAACAGCACCAGGAGTGTGCACTGAAATGAGGAGGCCTTGAGGCTGGGGAATTCATAAGAAGGCAGTTGTAACTGTATAATAGCATATCTCATGGTCAAAATCATTTGTTCATTTGATTGGTTTAAAGCAAGGTTGAGACATGATATAGTTTATGTTAAAAGGAGTAATGGGCAGGTATGAAGCATAGACTGGAGGAGGATTCATTCATCAGCAAGTGGGAGGGACATGGGGGTATATAAGAGATGTTTTCCTGGAGTAGGAGGTTGAATGAACAGGACCTGGTCGGGCAGGGAGAAGGAGAAATTTAAGGCAACTCAAAGATTTCTAACTTGGGAGCTGAGTTTACCATCAGTGGAAATGGAGGATCCCGGAAGTGAAATAGGCTAAGCATGGTCACTTCCATCTCATCCACTATTTCACTTATTTATGGGATGTTCAGTGACTCTCCACTACGTGTCAGCCACAAGGGCTACATCGGGGAACAAGATGGACATGGCCCTGTCTCATGGAACTCTCTGCCTCATTTTCACAAGTAAAACATAGCTNGTCAGTCGTGTGTGTCCAGTATGATGGGTCTCTTGATGTAAAGGGGAAATTAGGACAGAGACAAATTATTTGCAGGGGGAGGGCCATGTGAGGACACACAGGGGAAATGCCCTGTGGAGACGGAGGACGAGGAGATGCTGCCACAATCCAGGGGACACCAGGGGCTGCAGGGAGAGCAGGAGGCAGAGGAGGTAAGGAAGACGCCTTCCCTGACCCACCAGAGAGCGGACCCCTGACAACGATTTGCTCTTAGACCTGCAGCCTCCAGAACTGCAATAGAAGACATTCCTGTTGTTTTAAGCCACTTAGTTTTCGGTACTTTATCATGGCAGCTCTAGGAAGCGAACGCACCTGAAAACGTGGCAGAAATGCAAATTCTTGGTCCCCACTCCAGATCAGAGGCACTATGCTGTGTATGGAGATCTGGCAATCTGTGTCTTAACAAGGCCTCCTGGGGCCGCTGATGCATGCTGGAGTGCGGGAACCACTGACGTAGAGCAGTGGTTCTCAAGCCAGGCTGCATGTGAGATTTACCAGGGTGGCCTTAAAACAAAAACAGTGTCTTAGAAATTCTGACAGGGATTCTGATAGGATGATTCTAATGTGCGCCCAGGCTAAGAATGGCTGGTCGAGGGCGATGTCTGTCACATGTGAGTGTGCAGGTCTCAGCAGGAATGGCGCCACCCGGGGGTTTTGTGAAAATGCAGATCCTGATCCAGTCGGGTTGGCATGGGGCCTGAGACCTGCGTTTCTAACGTGCTCTGGGTGGATATCTTGTTGGTCCAGGGCTTAAGAAGTAAGGGTCGTGTAGCTCTAACACTAAAGTTGATGGTAGTAACAGCTAATGCATATTCATTGAGCGCCTTCCAAATGCCAATCATGGTGCCAGGAAATGGAATACACTGGCTGAGGAGAAAGACACAGCCTGAGTACCGTGAGGCCTGCATTCTGTCTAGGGGTTTTGCCTTCCCACAGGAAAGGACCTTACTGAGCCTGTGAGGAGCCCTGATAAGGTAGAGCTGAGTCTCACATCAGGCAGAGCAGGGCTAATGGCTCTTACAGATAACCCACAGCTTCTCAACAGCTTAGCCAATAAACATGACCATACTCTGGTATGCTCTGGTATGTCAGGGAGGATTCTGGCATCCAGGTCCTTTCTTCTTGGACTAGGCCTTCCTTTCAGTCCCTGGAATGCTGCTCTCCATTCAGTTGGTGGGTGGTGACACAAGGTGAGGAACCTTGGAGTGGTCTAATGACTTCCACCAAATTCCACTGACTCTGATCCATGGCCCTGCCCAGTTTCAAGGACATTGGGAAATTCAGTCTAGCCGTGGCCAGAGGAGAAGGAAATGGGTCTGGTGAATACACTGTCTCTATCCCGATCTGGAAAAAGGAATCAAGTTGGTCAGATGAAGAAAAGGAGAAAGTAGTATGAGAGGGAGGTACCAAGAGCATACAATGAATATTTGGTAAGTATTCAAATAAGCTAATCAAATGTCCATACTGTTACTATTTTTCTTACAAAAGCAATTACGGTAATCTATTTAGGTCTTCGATGCTTCAATAGTGTGCCATGTTAAAACGTTTCTATGGGACTTGAATAGATATTTCTCCAAAGAAGATGTACAAATGGCCAATAAAAACATGAAAAGGTGTTGAAAATCACTAGTCATTAGGGAAACACAAATCAAAACTACCGTAAGATACCATCTTACACCCATTAGGATGGTTACTATTAAAAAGGATGTGGAGACATTGGAATCTTGTACACTATTGGTGGGAACGTAAAATGGTACAGCTGCTGTGGAAAACCATAGGGTAGTTTCTCAAAATATTAAAAATAGGATTTCCATATGATCCAGCAGGAACCCCAAAGATTTGAAATGAGGGTCTTGAAGAGATATTTATACATCTAAGCTCATAGAAGCATTATTCACAATAGCTAAAATGTGGGAGTGACCAAAGTGTCCACTGACAGATGAATGGATAAACAAAATGTGGTCTATACATATAATGTACTATTCAGTTCAGTTCAGTTGCTCAGTCGTGTCAGACTCTGCGACCATGAACTGCAGCACACCAGGCCTCCCTGTCCTTCACTATCTCCTGGAGCCTACTCAAACTCATGTCCATTGAGTCAGTGATGCCATCCAACCATCTCATCCTCTGTCATCCCCTTCTCCTCCCACCCTCAATCTTTCCCAGAATCAGGGTCTTTTCAAATAAGTCAGTTTTTTGCATTAGGTGGCCAAAGTACTGGAATTTCAGCTTCAGCATCAGCCCTTCCAATGAATACTCAGGATTGATTTCCTTTAGGATGGATTGTTTGGATCTCCTTGCTGTTCAAGAGACTCTCAAGAGTCTTCTCCAACACCACAGTTCAAAAGCATCAATTCCTTGGCACTCAGCTTTCTTTATAGTCCAACTCTCACATTCATACATGACTACTGGAAAAATTATAGCTTTGACTACATGGACCTTTGTTGGCAAAGTAGTATCTTTGCTTTTTAATATGCTGTCTAGGTTGGTCATAACTTTTCTTCCAAGGAGCAAGCATCTTTTAATTTCATGGCTGCAGTCACCATCTGCAGTGATTTTGGAGCCCCCCAAAATAAAGTTGGCCACTGTTTCCACTGTTATCCCATCTATTTGCCATCAAGCGATGGGACCAGATGCCATGATTTTAGTTTTCTGAATGTTGAATTTTAAGCCAACTTTTTCACTCTCCTCTTTCACTTTCATCAAGAGGGTCTTTAGTTCTTCTTTGCTTTCTGCCATAAGGGTGGTGTCATCTGGATATCTGAGGTTATTGATATTTCTCCCAGCAATCTTGATTCCAGCTTGTGCTTCATCCAGTCCAGTATTTCTCATGATGTACTCTGCATATGAGTTAAATAAGCAGGGTGACAATGTACAGCCTTGACGTACTCCTTTTCCTATTTGGAACCAGTCTGTAGCTCCATGTCCAGTTCTAACCATTGCTTCTTGACCTGCATACAGACTTCTCAGGAGGCAGGTCAGGCGGGCTGGTATTCCTATCTCTTTGAGAATTTTCCACAGTTTGTTGTGGTTCACACAGTCAAAGGCTTTGGCATAGTCAATAAAGCCAAATGGACTATTTATTCAGTCTTAAAAAGGAAGCAAATTCTGTACCACGCAGAATATGCAACAGGGATAAACCCTGAGGACATTACAGTGAAATAAACCAGTCACAAAATTATACATACTGTATGATTCCACTTAAATAAAGTACTTAGAGTAATCAAAATCATATAGGCAGAAAGTAAAATGACTGCCAGGGGCTGGAGGGGGAGGAGAATGGGGAAAGATTGTTTAGTGGGTATAGAGTTTCGGTTTTATAAGATGAAGAGAGTTATGGAGATGGATGCTGGAGATGGTTTCACAGAGCTAAGGATGTCCTCAATACCACTGAACTGTACACTCTAAAATAGCTAAGATGTTTAATTTTATGTTATGTGTCTTATGTTTTATGTCTATGTTATGTGTCACAGTAAAAACATTGAAAAAAAGTGTCTAAGAAAGAGTGTTGACACATTCCTAACAATACTGAACAGACAGGTGGATGAGATGTACCTGAACTTACTCCCATTATCCTTGGTCACTGGACACTAACACAGGCTGCAGGCTGGAGCTGATGGCTGGGCTTAGAGTCTGAGATGAGACTGGCATATGCATGGGGGAGTGATGAGCAGGAGGGACAACAGAGACCTCAGGCAGGAGATGTCAGGGGGCAGCCAAGGAGGTGTCTGTATCTCCTCACAATGCTCTGCGCAGTCACCTTTACTGTACAAGTTGGTGTCCTGATCCGACCATAATGCAAAATATTTTTAAAGTCTTTCCCAGGACAAGCTGCCTGTATATCCAAGAGACTCAGAAAGAGAATTTTATCTAAGGTCAACGAATGAGCTGCAAAATGATGAGTCACAGCTGGGCTATCATGCAATTGTATGGACGATGCCCAGCTCTCCCCAAACTTCTCTGCGATATCACTAAAAACTGATGCCCAGTGTTTGACTATCTGAGCTGAAATCTTTTTCTGTAAACCATCCCTCTTGGGGCCTGCACAAAGACGTCGATTTCAGTCTGTCACATGATGCTGGGCAAACAATTTCACCTCTCCAGGCAGCGATTTCATCATTTATAAGATGGGAATAATTTCAGGCCCTCTCCTGCATGAAGCTCTCGTAAGTACAAAATGAGTACATGATACACAGAAAGTGATCTGAAAAATAACACCTAGAATCATCACTATGACTCTTCATGACCCTTTACAAAACAGTTTCATGCTTGCCGCTGTGTCTTCTCCCCTGTTAGATTTCTCCTCTTTCAATTCTTCAGTTTTCCCCTCTTGTAGACATCCAAGCCTTTTGCTTTCATCTAGACCATCATTTCCCAAACTGCATTCTAAGGCTAATAGATCCTCAAGATATTAATAGTAGTTCCTTGAAAAACAAAGCTTGGGAAACACTTTGTATACCAGATGCCTCCCTTAAAGGTTTATAATGTATCTTGGTGTAATAAAGGTTCTGAAAAGGCCTAAGCATAAACAGTTATTTATATGGGTTCGTGTGTGTGCCTTGTGTGTGGAAGTGTTAAACTGATATGATATTTGTGACAGTCAATTATTCATCATCTGATTTAAAACAATTCCATAGACTCTTCATCCATAGACTCTTCAATCAACAGCTCCAATCCAGTTAAACCTGGAAATACTTGCATGTAGATCATCCTAGTTGAATATGTTTTTGAAAACATACATGTTTTGTTGGACAAGTTTCCTTTCTAACCTTGCTCATCTGCTGATGTGATAACTGTGTCTTTCCTTCTGTGCCTAAATCCAAATCGCTGATAAAATAATCCCATGACAGTGCTAAATCAACACCAATCCACCAATCTACTCTTTTCCTCTCTGGAACCACCACATTTTCTGCCACCCATCCACAAGGACATCTTATTATCTAAGGATTGCATTCCTTCTTTAAATTATTCTCTCAAGTTTCACTCTACAGTTTGACTATAAATTTGGACTCAATTGTCTGGGTGAAATCTCATAAAAGTCCTTTCAATTGAAACTATTTTTTTCCTCCACTAGATCAACAGATTGTTGGCCTGTCTTAACTGGTCATTTCAGTCTCGAGATTCTGATTGATTGTCTATGAAGATGCGTAGAGTGTAAACGCTTTGGGCGACACTGATGACTAATGCTTGGGAAACTGTGTGAACCAAAATAAATCTGGAAAGAAATAACCTAAAGTTACCCAGAAACAAATGCATTTGTGCACAGTCCAAGCGACAAGAGCCAAAGCTTCCCCAGTCTCCTCCTAATCTTTATAAACGATTTTCTCCTGAGCCACTTGGCACATTTCCATTACAGCCTTCTGAATATGTATAGACACAGCAGGTAATTTAAGATTGCTGCAAGTGTCTGACAAAAACATAGTGCGTGTTCAACTTGTTTAGGAAACATCTTAATGACAAGCAAAGCAATTTATAGAGGACATATTTTTATAGCACAGTAACATCAACATTTATTATTTGGGCCATAACTGGGAAAGAAAACAGACTTCCCCCATTTAGACAACAAAATTAAATTCCTAGGAAGGCAATAGAGAAATAGGCACAATCTTGAATATAGTTATGGGATAAAATAATATTCTTTTAGAAATATGGTGGAAAACATGGAAAGAATAGTATAATGGCCTGATCAAATATTCCCAAGATGTAATTTTGCAGTACAATTCTTTCCAAGGGGCTAAAATTAGATATTATAAAAATTCAAGGTAATCAATATACTGTAGACATTTCCCCCCAAGAATGCTACTATACTGGGTGATCATTATATGTACTTATTATTTGCAACTCATTTTCCCCAAAGAATTAATAATGTCTACGGAGCTTTTTCTTTAGGGTTACCAAGGTTCTGGAAAGTCTTGCAGGATTAGCAACTTTATTTAGGTTAGGCAGGATGTGGGCAAATGGTTTCTTTTCCTTTTCTCTCCATCTTATTTATATTCCAATTCCTAAGAATTAAACAATTTTATATTTACAAATTCAGTTTCTAATACACTATATATTTAGGTATTATAAATATAAACCTCTTGGTTTGTAATTTAAAGTTCTACACAGGGAATGCTACTGAAATAAATGTAGGTGGACAACTGACTGGTAGATGAGTGAATAACCTGGAGTAGGAAGAGGCAACGCATTCCAGTGTCCTTGCCTGGAAAATCCCACGGACAGAGGAGCCCGTGGGTTACAGTCCATGGGGTCACAAGGAGTCAGACACGACTTAGCGACTAAACCGCTGCCACCACTGTCTCCAGTAGCTTGAGAAAGTCATGTGAAATCTGGTTTTGTCTACTTGCTCAACAAACACCAACCACACACCTGCTGCGTGGATAGAGCATGCTGTTGGGCCTTCTGAGACCTACCAATTGAAACACTCACTCAACATCTACAGTTTCTCCATATTTCAGTTTGGTTTCAATTAAGATGTCACTTTTGTAAGTCCTTCTTGTTATTCAAACCCCTATTGTTGCCACTCCAAAATACATTTTTCCTCCATACTCTTTTTGTCAGCAAACAAGCCAAGCTCCCGCCTTACTGAGCTACCTCCACTTCCGCCTCCCCATCTCAAATTCTACTTGCCGCAGTCAAGAACCGCTGGTGTCATCCTTGCCACTTGTCCCTTCTGCACCCGTCATGGTCAATCCCACACAAGTGCTGCTGAGTGCTCCCCCTAGACAGCCCTCAGGGTTGCGCCCTTCTCTGACTCCACCATCAGATCAGCCCATGTCTCTTATCTGNAACAGACAGGTGGATGAGATGTACCTGAACTTACTCCCATTATCCTTGGTCACTGGACACTAACACAGGCTGCAGGCTGGAGCTGATGGCTGGGCTTAGAGTCTGAGATGAGACTGGCATATGCATGGGGGAGTGATGAGCAGGAGGGACAACAGAGACCTCAGGCAGGAGATGTCAGGGGGCAGCCAAGGAGGTGTCTGTATCTCCTCACAATGCTCTGCGCAGTCACCTTTACTGTACAAGTTGGTGTCCTGATCCGACCATAATGCAAAATATTTTTAAAGTCTTTCCCAGGACAAGCTGCCTGTATATCCAAGAGACTCAGAAAGAGAATTTTATCTAAGGTCAACGAATGAGCTGCAAAATGATGAGTCACAGCTGGGCTATCATGCAATTGTATGGACGATGCCCAGCTCTCCCCAAACTTCTCTGCGATATCACTAAAAACTGATGCCCAGTGTTTGACTATCTGAGCTGAAATCTTTTTCTGTAAACCATCCCTCTTGGGGCCTGCACAAAGACGTCGATTTCAGTCTGTCACATGATGCTGGGCAAACAATTTCACCTCTCCAGGCAGCGATTTCATCATTTATAAGATGGGAATAATTTCAGGCCCTCTCCTGCATGAAGCTCTCGTAAGTACAAAATGAGTACATGATACACAGAAAGTGATCTGAAAAATAACACCTAGAATCATCACTATGACTCTTCATGACCCTTTACAAAACAGTTTCATGCTTGCCGCTGTGTCTTCTCCCCTGTTAGATTTCTCCTCTTTCAATTCTTCAGTTTTCCCCTCTTGTAGACATCCAAGCCTTTTGCTTTCATCTAGACCATCATTTCCCAAACTGCATTCTAAGGCTAATAGATCCTCAAGATATTAATAGTAGTTCCTTGAAAAACAAAGCTTGGGAAACACTTTGTATACCAGATGCCTCCCTTAAAGGTTTATAATGTATCTTGGTGTAATAAAGGTTCTGAAAAGGCCTAAGCATAAACAATTGTTTATATGGGTTTGTGTGTGTGCCTTGTGTGTGGAAGTGTTAAACTGATATGATATTTGTGACAGTCAATTATTCATCATCTGATTTAAAACAATTCCATAGACTCTTCATCCATAGACTCTTCAATCAACAGCTCCAATCCAGTTAAACCTGGAAATACTTGCATGTAGATCATCCTAGTTGAATATGTTTTTGAAAACATACATGTTTTGTTGGACAAGTTTCCTTTCTAACCTTGCTCATCTGCTGATGTGATAACTGTGTCTTTCCTTCTGTGCCTAAATCCAAATCGCTGATAAAATAATCCCATGACAGTGCTAAATCAACACCAATCCACCAATCTACTCTTTTCCTCTCTGGAACCACCACATTTTCTGCCACCCATCCACAAGGACATCTTATTATCTAAGGATTGCATTCCTTCTTTAAATTATTCTCTCAAGTTTCACTCTACAGTTTGACTATAAATTTGGACTCAATTGTCTGGGTGAAATCTCATAAAAGTCCTTTCAATTGAAACTATTTTTTTCCTCCACTAGATCAACAGATTGTTGGCCTGTCTTAACTGGTCATTTCAGTCTCGAGATTCTGATTGATTGTCTATGAAGATGCGTAGAGTGTAAACGCTTTGGGCGACACTGATGACTAATGCTTGGGAAACTGTGTGAACCAAAATAAATCTGGAAAGAAATAACCTAAAGTTACCCAGAAACAAATGCATTTGTGCACAGTCCAAGCGACAAGAGCCAAAGCTTCCCCAGTCTCCTCCTAATCTTTATAAACGATTTTCTCCTGAGCCACTTGGCACATTTCCATTACGGCCTTCTGAATATGTATAGACACAGCAGGTAATTTAAGATTGCTGCAAGTGTCTGACAAAAACATAGTGCGTGTTCAACTTGTTTAGGAAACATCTTAATGACAAGCAAAGCAATTTATAGAGGACATATTTTTATAGCACAGTAACATCAACATTTATTATTTGGGCCATAACTGGGAAAGAAAACAGACTTCCCCCATTTAGACAACAAAATTAAATTCCTAGGAAGGCAATAGAGAAATAGGCACAATCTTGAATATAGTTATGGGATAAAATAATATTCTTTTAGAAATATGGTGGAAAACATGGAAAGAATAGTATAATGGCCTGATCAAATATTCCCAAGATGTAATTTTGCAGTACAATTCTTTCCAAGGGGCTAAAATTAGATATTATAAAAATTCAAGGTAATCAATATACTGTAGACATTTCCCCCCAAGAATGCTACTATACTGGGTGATCATTATATGTACTTATTATTTGCAACTCATTTTCCCCAAAGAATTAATAATGTCTACGGAGCTTTTTCTTTAGGGTTACCAAGGTTCTGGAAAGTCTTGCAGGATTAGCAACTTTATTTAGGTTAGGCAGGATGTGGGCAAATGGTTTCTTTTCCTTTTCTCTCCATCTTATTTATATTCCAATTCCTAAGAATTAAACAATTTTATATTTACAAATTCAGTTTCTAATACACTATATATTTAGGTATTATAAATATAAACCTCTTGGTTTGTAATTTAAAGTTCTACACAGGGAATGCTACTGAAATAAATGTAGGTGGACAACTGACTGGTAGATGAGTGAATAACCTGGAGTAGGAAGAGGCAACGCATTCCAGTGTCCTTGCCTGGAAAATCCCACGGACAGAGGAGCCCGTGGGTTACAGTCCATGGGGTCACAAGGAGTCAGACACGACTTAGCAACTAAACTGCTGCCACCACTGTCTCCAGTAGCTTGAGAAAGTCATGTGAAATCTGGTTTTGTCTACTTGCTCAACAAACACCAACCACACACCTGCTGCGTGGATAGAGCATGCTGTTGGGCCTTCTGAGACCTACCAATTGAAACACTCACTCCACATCTACAGTTTCTCCATATTTCAGTTTGGTTTCAATGAAGATGTCACTTTTGTAAGTCCTTCTTGTTATTCAAACCCCTATTGTTGCCACTCCAAAATACATTTTTCCTCCATACTCTTTTTGTCAGCAAACAAGCCAAGCTCCCGCCTTACTGAGCTACCTCCACTTCCGCCTCCCCATCTCAAATTCTACTTGCCGCAGTCAAGAACCGCTGGTGTCATCCTTGCCACTTGTCCCTTCTGCACCCGTCATGGTCAATCCCACACAAGTGCTGCTGAGTGCTCCCCCTAGACAGCCCTCAGGGTTGCGCCCTTCTCTGACTCCACCATCAGATCAGCCCATGTCTCTTATCTGAGACAATATACTAATAGTAGTCTCCTAGTTGGCATGCTTCTTACCTCTATCTCTTCGTAATACTCAAGCCAGAGTGATATTTCCAAAGTGCCTCTCTGAATGTGTCCCCCTACCGCTTACATTATTTAACTAATCTAATGCCAGGCTTACCTGCACCCAGGCTCCTGCTCCTCTCTACACTCCATCCCGTGGGCCTTGCTTCTGTCTTTCATACCCAGCATGCTCACACTGGCCACAGGAACTTTGCTTATACTCTCTCTTTCCGGGAATGTTCTTTGTACCCCTTCTTGCTTGGTTAACACTACCTTATTCTCTTGATTCACCCCACATACCATTTCTACAAAAAGGCCTCCCATGACTTCCTTGTCAGGCCAATCTATCCTGCTATTGACTCTCCAGGAACCATGACCATCTCTCTCTTCACATGTGTCATTTTGGTTGGTATCATTGTTTGACTAATGTTGGCCTCTCCTGCTAGAGGGTAAGCTACATGAAAACAACACATGTTTAGATTTTGTTCATTTTTTCCTGCATAGCAAACCGGTATAGTTTTGGCTTATAGTATATACCTAGAAGATATTTATGGAATAGATTTCTTGATTCATAATGCCAAAGAGATCCTTGGCTATTCATGGATTTTATGCAAGTGCTTTCCTGGGTGAATTCCTTTTACTGACCACTCTAAAGAAAGTGAGCCAAAGCTGGAATGATTATTTCTTTTTAGTTGCTCCAAACACTTTCTATGCCGAGCACTGTGCTAAACTTTGCTTGCATACACTCATTTAATCCTCACAGCACTCTAATAAGAGACGGATGCTATCATATCTCCATGGTATGGATGGGAAAACTGAGGCCTATGTGTTAATTAACCTGTCCAGGATTATCGAGGCAGTTCAGCATCACATTCTTAGCACAATGCACAATACCACAGGCTAAGGGCTCAATAAATACTTGTAGAATGACTGACTGACTGAGCAGATGAAATAGCAAAGCTGGTCTAACAAAAGCCACAGCGCCCTAACAGCTCTTATTTTGCCCACTTCTCCTGGTCCCTGCTGTCACACACACTCGTCTCCTCCTTGGCCACTTCTCACTGGAACTATCAACATCTCCCTCACTTTCCTTTCTGCATCTGCTATTCCCTGTCTACCTCAGTCACCTGCTGTGTGGTCAGAGTGACTTTTAGAATGCAGCCAGACCCATCACTCCCCTTCCTGAGATTCCTTCCTGCTTCTCATGGTCCTTTGGACACTGACCCAGGTGCCCATTTGGCTGACAAGGACCACGGTGGGTATTTCTTTCCAGCCTCACCTTTCTTGAGCTCCTGCAGGTGACAACCTCCATCCTGTCCTGGGGACTTTGTAAGTGCTGGGCCTCTGCCCAGAGTACCCTTTACCCTCTGCTCTCCCAGTTAATTCCTACTGGGTCTCCAGGCCTCAGTGCTTCTGGAGGACTGAAAAACGACCCCGACAGTATCCAGGTCCCAATCCCTGGGACCTGGGAATGTATCTTAGATGGCAAATGTGATTTTCTTAAGCTGTGACTACATCTGTATTCCACCGGAGGCATCACTGTCTTCACATTGTCCTATGCTATCATCCTTCACGTTGACATTTTGGTCTTTAATGAACTTGTGTGAAGGGGAAACGCTCAATCATTATTGATAAAATCATGGGTTTGAGAACCAGTCAGTTATATATATGTATTTGTTCATTCATCTTTAAATAATTCAACTATGTGCACACACATGTTCCTTACAACACTAGTCACACCCATCAAGAGGCAGACCCAGCCTGAAGAATGGGTGAGGGAATATGCAAAGGGTGGCTATCCATCCCATCGAAAATCTTTCAGCCATAAAAAGGAAAGGAGGACTGCTTCATGCTACTACATGGGTGAACCTTGAAGACACTGTGCTCAGGGAAAGATGCCAGTGACAAAAACTACAGACTGTGTGATTCCACTGATACGAATGGCCCAGGAGTTACACCCACAGAGACAGAGAGGTGGTGGATGGTCCCCTGGGGCTGGCGTCGGGTGGGAGGAGCAACCTTGTAATGAGTCTTAGGTGTCCCTTCGGGGTGATGGGAAAATTCTGGAACTAGATATAGGTGGTTGATGCACAACACTGTCGATGCACTGAATGTTCCTGAATTGTTCATTTTGAAGTGATTGATTTTATGTCATGTGAATTGTACCTCGATCAAAAAATAAGTACACCACTTTTCTTTTTCAAGGGGGTAACACTTCTTTCACAGGTTCCACAGCTGAGGAAGCAGTGTGCCCCGCCTGCTGCCCCTCCTCATCTTGGGGTGCTTTTCCCAATGCATATGAGCTGCTACATATGCTGAAAAGCCTGCCAACTTAATCTAGAAATACCAAGAGGGAAACCTACCATTCTGTCTGTTGGCTTCAGGCAGGAGGAGCTGAAGGAGCTCTGATCTCGCCCCTGCGGGTGTCCCGTGAGAGAGCTCTGCCTCGGGAGTCAGTGTTTATCTTCGCTCGGCCGTGAGACGGGCAGCAGCAGTGGCCTGCTTTTCTGAGCACGTTTCAGTGCAGTGAACACGGCAGGAAGTGGGATGTCCTGTGGAGGGGATGTCCTCCGCGTGCCCCTCTCCAGCACCACCCCCCACCGCTGTTGCCTGCTGATCTCCTGGCATAAGGGAGGGTCCAGGCAGAGGCTTCTGCTCCCTCTCCCTAAAGGAGCAGACTCCAGGACAGGCATTCCTGGCGGCGGGCAGAGCAGAAGGATGATGGCAGTCCTTTCAGACACACCTGCATCGTTTGCATGCGGGCAGTTGCAGTCAGCTTCCCTTCTAGACACTCCGTCTTGGGGGTTTTTGTGTTAGAAACAGCTGGTGGCGGAAGGCCTGGGGACTAACCAGCCACGCTGCTCAGATGCAGGTGAGGCTGCTGGCTCTGCCCTGGGCGCGGCTGCAATCCCATCTGCTGGCGGGGTTGGCACCAAGTGTGGCTCTGGAGAGATTCATATGGTTCAGTGGGACTGAACCTCTCCTGCCAAGGAGAGCAGAGGAGGACTGCTCAAGTCCCGGCCAGCTCGAGGACAGATGATCAGCCAGTCAACGTGTCACCGTGAATCCACAACCCCCCAACCCCCACCGCCCGCTGGCTGCAGGCCCTGTGCATGGTGCTGCAGAGACAGTGGTGGATGACAGTGACGGGTGAATGCAGAGCTTCTGGTCTGTTTGGGAAGACAAAGGACCATTTGTTCACTCTGAAGCTCTCTGGATCTAGTCAAGACTGTGGGCAGGTTGAAAGAGACTGCGGAAGTTGGTTGGAGGAGGGGCTGCAGGGGAAGGCGGATGCCGAGAGGTAGAGGAAGTAGGCTGAAAACGTGTGTCCTGACAGTCCATCACCAACTTCACGCAGATCACATTTCCGGGTCACATAGCATCAGGGTCCTCAAGGAGAGAGACACAGCTCAGCGAGGACACGAAGCTCAAGGTGGGCTCGAGGTCCTCACTCGAGGATAACAAAGCGACTTCAGACACTCAGCTGGAAATACCAACCGATGGTTTAAGAAAGGGCCCGATATGAGACCCATAAAAGCTGGTGCAAGGTCGGCTTGATGGTGACTGCATAAAATTTTCGCAAGGGAACCCTGCAGAGCCTGATTTTATAGTCCACTGTCTGATTGTATTTCTCAGCTGAGAGCTTCACTGTCTTAAGCTTTAGTTGAACGTATTTAATCTATTACAAATTACCACGAATAGCACCGAGCTGAACACCCCCAAAATGCTCATCTCAAATATATGAACCTCTTCATGGGCCAGCAGGAGCAAGTGGGCAGAGCTGTGGGGTGGATGAAGGACAGGTGGTGGTGATGTTCACAGAAGCGTCTCCCTGCTGCCGAGCAGCTATATCACACGCCCCCTGCTGGCAAGTCCAGGGAGGCCCCTGGGTTCTTCCTTGCCCCCTTTAAAATGGCCTTAACCCACCCTTGGCTCCCGGGTTAGCTAGGACTGAATTTTCAACTTTCTAAGTGATTTTAGTAATGTTATCTTATTACTAATACAGCATTAAAATAAATCTGAGAAAAACATTAGCTACAATTCCACAATCACCTAACTGAATAAATGTTTCATTTATTGACATTCCTTTTAATCTTTTTTCAATATGCATATTCTTCTTTTTCCTTATATGTAGTCATTTTATAGATAAATCTTGAGCATTATGTCATGAGACACTGTCCTTTTTTCTTGTTTAAAAAATTTTTTTAGATTTAAAGTTTGTATTTGATTATTTATTTTCACCAAGGCAAATGAGTTTCATTATTATTGTTGTTGAAGTACAATTGACTTGTATGTTTGGTTTTTTAAATCTCCATATCCATTTATACTACTCAAAGATAACAGTAGTACCTATCACCCATGCCTTTCACTGTTCTTACAGAATCCTACAAAAACCTATACAAGGGCTTTTCATGACTTCTACAAAAAAATGGTATGTGCATTTCTCTGCTCAAGCCATAAACAGTTCTGGGCCAGTAAATCGGAGATATTAAGGTTACTTCTTAATCTAATCCATAGCTCCTAGAATGAATGTAACACAGTGGGCTGTGGATGAACATTTAATCTTGGATTTTTTTTTGCACCTGGAGAAAACAACAGTTCAGTAACAGCCTTGGGTATCTGTCCTCAAGTACTGAGGTTTTATATTTTTTGGATGGCTTCCCAAAGTAGAATTTTTGGGGAGAAGGCAAGGCCTATTCATCATTTTAGTATAAACAGCAAGAGTAGCTTGTAAGTAATACAGTAAGTATACAAATCCACATACATTGACCTCCAGAGTCTACAATCCCAGCCATTAATACTATGTGACCTCTCTAACTACCGAGATGTCCAACCAGAGAGTTGAACTTCTCAAAGCAGCAAGCCTGCCTACATGTGCAATGTTCAAAGAAAGGCAGAGAGATTCATGTGGAAGGTGGAATGACCTCCATCTTTTCTTCTAATCTGTGATTTTCACATTCCGTAAAACGAATTCACTGTATTGCATTCTGGTGGGCCAAGCAATTTAGATATAACCAGCCCGTTAGTAACTAAGGATGAACATTCTTGGGACATTTCTCAAGGTGACTCTTGCTAGTTCAACAATTACACAGCCACAATTCCTCAGATACAATGAATAACAAAAGGAACTTGGAGAAACTCACTTTGATCAGTGTCTATCTAAAACCAAAGCTGAACCATAAATGGACTATTCAGAAATCAGGATGAAGACAGTAGCACATGCAGCATAGTAATTTTTTTTTCCATTGAGTTGCATTTGTTAATATTGTTAAGTGCAATTATATCTATGCACCAGTTGGGATATCCAGAAATAGATCTTATATTTACAGCAGTAAATCCCTTCTGAAACAAAATTCATGCCCACATCTGTGTGAACGTAAGTGCTGTCACAAAGGCTTGCTAGAATAGCCTGTTAGAGGCTTTTATTTTTGTAGCACCTTGAAAATGAGCCTTGCAGGAGCTGATGCTTCACTCGAAGCCCCAGAGAAGGGTAACAGGCCCATTCAGACAGCCTGACTGCAATAGGAGACATTTCCCTAAGGAGAAGACATTAATGGAAAAATCATTTCATGTTTGCATTTTTAATTTTGCAATATAAAATCTCTCTAAATACACTTTCCCCTTTAAAATGTGATTAACCCAAATTTCCCCATCTTTATTATGGCAAAGAGACGGTTATAGTATTCCTTTTGGAATAGCAGCAGAGGCATTATTTAGATTTAAGGAAGAAGGCATGGATGAAACTGTTATTAAACTGAATATGTTTAGTTATCACGGCTATTAAGAGGATTATTAAGGAGTTTGTGTGAGTCTTGAGTATGTAGACAGAAGTAAATATGTGTATGTGTTTGGTGGGGAGCGTCCTCGTGGCTTCTCGTGTATGCTTTTAATTAAAGGCTCAGTTGGAAGCTGCAGAGTCTAGCTCTGGCCCTCCCAGTAAACTCCCTGTGAGTCCTTGGGTAAGTCACCAAACCCACTGGAGTGGGTCACAATGATTTCTTCTGGTTCTCATCAACAATCCCTTCTCTGGGCTTCATGGCTTTGCACAGTTAGTATTATGTCCCACATTTAAAGATGAAGGAATGATGTTCAGAGAGCTGGGGCCTTTGCCAAGTAAAGTGGAGCAAAAGAGAGACGCCAAACTAGTGCCTCTTTGGTCTACTTACTAGGCTGGGTGTAAGTCACGTCTGAAATTTCCACTGCTCTAATTGTAAAGGACTTGTAACAGTGTGGTTACACATCTCTGAATCTATTTCTGTATAAACAAACTAAATTAGTATCCACTTCTTCACCAGGCCTGGTATGAATATATTACTCATGCATATTACATGCTGATTTGTCCTTCTAATAATGCATTATTCATTCTCTGAATGGCACATAATGCAAATCCACAGGAATCTCTATGAAAACAGATTTACTGAATGGAAAGGTCATGATAGATAAAGTGACGTTTCCACTCTTTGGTCTCCGTTTTATTAATTCCAACAAACAAAATAACACCCAGTTTCTGTGGGTGAGCTGCCTGGTAAGTGGTTAACAGCTATGGTCTGAGGATGTCGTCCAGGAGGCACCAGGTATGCTGGTGACTGTGGTTCAGGAGGCTTCCCCTTTGGTCTGGGGCAGAGATAGTGACCTGCACTCCAGGGCCTCGGTTCAGGCTCTGGCTGTGTCATCTTGCCAGGAATGGGGTGCTCCTAGGAGCTGAATGGCGTCAGACTCGAGTACTGGAACGGGGCTTGTTGTTGCTCTGGACACGTGCCCACAACTGGGGACAGTGGAGAGTGTAGCAGGGGGCCGGGGTGGGGGTCAGAAAGGGCTTCCTTGGGGAAGTTACTTTTCAGCTAGAACTTGAAGGGCTGTTATAAATTAGCCAGGTGAGGATGTAAATGAAGAAAGTTCTAGGCAGAGGGAACAGCACCTGCTCAGGTGAGTCCAAAAGGGGTTCAGTGCTGGTGGCAGGGATCATTTTAAAGAGATAATAGTCATAGGGTGGCTGGCTCGAGGGTGGAGTTTTAAAGTGCCGAAAAAAATTATTTAAGTTGTTGGGGTTGAGCTAGATGGAACCTACAGGTAGGGCCAGGTGGTCTCCATGGGAAGTCCCCAAAGAATGCGTGGCCCCAAGGTTGAAATCCAGGCCACCCTGACACCCTTTGTTACTACTAGATTTTGGAGAAGGTCAGACCCTGACAAGGGCCAGAGGCTGTGAAGTCAGTGCTACACAACTGCCGATGACGATGGACTCCACGGGTGTTTACAAGCCTGTGTGCTCAGCTACTTGGCTGTACTTCTTTATTTTCATTTATTGAACAGTATAAAACTAGACATTTATTGGCCACAGACCATTTTTTGTGTTCCTGTAACTCAAAAATGGTTACATTTAAAAAAATGAAGTATTACCTGCTTCGAGTGCATAACAGAGACCAGGCCTTGTAGGCACCCTCTGAATTATTAACACTGGAGACTCTAGCTGCATATTATGCCATGGAACTTTCTTCCCCAATGCACTTTATTACATACACTTGTCTTAACTTTCGACAGCCCGTACCATGAATTGACATAAGATGGAAGTGTGTGCTCCGTCGAGTAAATAATAGATGACTGAAAAAATTGGCAGTCATTTTGATGTGATCCATTAAGATGGATCTTGAAGCAACCATTATTGCCTTTCCATGAAGACTTGATGAAAGCACGGAGGTTGTCACAGAAGGGAGGCAAACAGGGCAGGCCAGGACGTCACTCCGCTAAGTGGGCAGGGAGCTGGGGCACGTGTGGGCTGCTCACTCCCAGAAAATCACGTGGAGAATAACAACGCTCGCTGAGCGTTGTCTCTAGCTGGTTCAATGACCTCCCAGAGTGGAACTATTATCCTCATACGACAGGTGAGATATTGAAAAGCCAAGAGGTTGAGTTAGTTTCTCAAGGTCAGTGAGCTCAAGGTCAGAGGCAGATGCAGCACTAACCAGGCCCATCTGACTCTGAAGCCGTCTGGTACCCAAGGAAAAATCAACAGCTGTAAGAACTACCCCGTCATGTTCTTTTCGGTAGGTGGCTTGTCTCTCCACACACACTTTAGATTGATTTCTCCAATATCCAGCTGCACCAGCCAATGATAATGTCAATATTTGTGCAACTTTTACATCCTTTTACACCTGACAAGGGGCTTGGGCAGTATAGTCATCCAATTCTCTCTGGAGACCGTGGGGGTAAGCTGCCTTTATCCTGTGTTTTATTGATGTTGTTGACACCGTGAAGTTAAGGACACTGAAGAGGGTCCCTGGACATTAACACTAATATTAGCACAAGGATTCAGGTGTTTTATTTTATTTTTTTAAAGATTGTTGGCTTTTCCATTTTTATTTTGTTTTTAACTTCAGGAAGTGAAGAGTACCCTGTCTCTTGAGAGACTTCCCAGTCACACATGGGGATGATTACTTTATAATTTAAACTATAAAGCCTTAAAGTTGGAAGGGACCTGAGATGATGAGAAATGATTGCCATGACATAAGGAGGCACATGTAATAATTTAAAGGTAATAAGTGTCAGAAAAATGCTGGTTTTCCACTAAAGCGGCCCAGTGGTGATGTGCATTTCCTACTTGGACATGTTCTCTGAGTAAGTGGAAGTGTGTTGCTATAAAGCATATGAAGTAAAGGTTAGAATGGATATTAGACAGATATGGCAAAAATTATGAAGGTGAAACTTTAAAAGCTGGTATTTGGGAGGCCCTTCCTGTGACATACCCCCTTGCTGGGGCAGCCCATTGCCCTTCTTCTGAGGGATTTTCCTCACTCGGATGGAGACCCTGAGCTGGGCAGAGTCGCGTGGCAGAGCCCACGCCTTTCTCTAGCCAGTGCCCATCAGCACCCTCCAGGCTCTGCCCTGTCAGCTGCAAAGGGAGACAAGCCCCTCTGGCTCTACAGTTGATGATGCTACATTCCTGTGAGCATTCCATCAAACCCTTCCAGAACACTTTTACAGACTGGGAAGCCATAATCAAAACCGGCAATCGAGCAGCAGTCACTTTGGCAAAATCATATGCAAATAAGAACACGGCTCTAACTCCGTCATAGAGTGGATGCGTTGTGATGACATCTAGACGTGGATTATCTTTTCTTAAACACATCATTCAGGGTCTCCAAGACCAATGACAGTCCGAGCATCTCCCGTGGGGCAGGCCCTTTGGCCCACTTCAGCAAGCATCTGTGTGAGCACTATCCAGATCAAAGACAGAACAATCCGTGCCCCAGCAGGCTCTCTGCCACCCCCTCCAAGCCATTCTGGTGTTTGTTGCCGTGGATCTTTGTCTGTTCTCGAACTTCACAGAAACGGAATTGTTCAGAATATACTCTTCTGAGTCTGGCTTCTTTTATTCAACGTGGGTCAGGTAGTGTCGCCCACGTTGCGTGCCATTCTTCTCCATCACTGCCTGTCTCACTTTATCTACCTGTTTGCCTACCAGCCACCTTCTACTATTAATACACATTTCTGTTGCTTCTAGATGGGGACCATTACAAAAAACACTGCTGAAGCTATTTTTCTGTGTGCTTTTGATGGACATTAGCTTTCAGTTCTCTTTGGGGACATTTTAAAGAGATAATTGCTAGGTTATGGTGTATACAGTGGAGAAGGCAATGGCACCCCACTCCAGTACTCTTGCCTGGAAAATCCCATGGATGGAGCAGCCTGGTAGGCTGCAGTCCATGGGGTCGCTAAGAGTTGGACACGACTGAGCGACTTCACTTTCACTTTTCAGTTTCATGCATCGGAGAAGGAAATGGCAACCCACTCCAATTTTCTTGCCTGGAGAATCCCAGGAACAGGGGAGCCTGGTGGGCTGCCATCTATGGGGTTGCACAGAGTTGGACACGACTGAAGCGACTTAGCAGCAGCAGCAGCAGCAATGTATACAGATATTTGGGTTTTAGTACATGTCATAGAATACTTCCAAAGTGACTCTATGTATGCTCCTATCAGCAATATTCTAGAATCCCAGAGATTTCCCTGGCTATCCAGGGGTTAAGACTTCATCTTCCAATGTACAGGGTGTGGGTTCGATCCCTAGTTAGGGAGCTGGAATCCCACATGCCTAGGGGCTGAAAAGCCAAAACACGAATGTTCCACATTAAAAAAATTAATAGAGAAAAGGAATCCCAGTTGTTCTTCATGTGCCAGCACTTGATATTGTCAGTTCTTTCAGTTCAGCTTAGGTTAGCACTGGTGTCTTGAAGGTTTCCGAGCCTAAGCCGCCAGACTCTGTCTTTTTTCCTGTTGCTTGCTGCCTCGCCTCACCTGAATCCTTTTCTTGTGTATTTCAAAGTCAACATTGGCAGCTGAGGACTCCCATCTCCTTTCTGACCATTTTCAAATCTTCCTCTGTCCCAGCTCCAGTGACTCCCCCCACAGCTCGATTCCTCGTCCATTTGTAGCTGCCACTCACTTTGAAGGGGTCTACCTCTGAAATGTTTCCTGTGTTGGGGTCCTTCCTCTTCC
>SJYV01038424.1:183096-244020 GCA_006410875.1 Neotragus pygmaeus | reverse complement strand
CTTCACTTTCACTTTTCAGTTTCATGCATCGGAGAAGGAAATGGCAACCCACTCCAATTTTCTTGCCTGGAGAATCCCAGGAACAGGGGAGCCTGGTGGGCTGCCGTCTATGGGGTTGCACAGAGTTGGACACGACTGAAGCGACTTAGCAGCAGCAGCAGCAGCAATGTATACAGATATTTGGGTTTTAGTACATGTCATAGAATACTTCCAAAGTGACTCTATGTATGCTCCTATCAGCAATATTCTAGAATCCCAGAGATTTCCCTGGCTATCCAGGGGTTAAGACTTCATCTTCCAATGTACAGGGTGTGGGTTCGATCCCTAGTTAGGGAGCTGGAATCCCACATGCCTAGGGGCTGAAAAGCCAAAACACGAATGTTCCACATTAAAAAAATTAATAGAGAAAAGGAATCCCAGTTGTTCTTCATGTGCCAGCACTTGATATTGTCAGTTCTTTCAGTTCAGCTTAGGTTAGCACTGGTGTCTTGAAGGTTTCCGAGCCTAAGCCGCCAGACTCTGTCTTTTTTCCTGTTGCTTGCTGCCTCGCCTCACCTGAATCCTTTTCTTGTGTATTTCAAAGTCAACATTGGCAGCTGAGGACTCCCATCTCCTTTCTGACCATTTTCAAATCTTCCTCTGTCCCAGCTCCAGTGACTCCCCCCACAGCTCGATTCCTCGTCCATTTGTAGCTGCCACTCACTTTGAAGGGGTGTACCTCTGAAATGTTTCCTGTGTTGGGGTCCTTCCTCTTCCTTCTCCCGGCCACCTCTGCTCTCCCCTTCAGCCTCCATTTCCTCTTGCCCAGATCATTTTAAGTTCAATAAAAGACGTTTCTTTAAACAGCCCCTTTCAGACATTTTAGAAATGGCTTTAATTAATTTCCTAGACAACTTCTCTGGCTCCTGATCAAAGGGTCTATAAACTTGTAACTGGATTCGTCTAATAATCAAGGTATTATAGATAAAGTGGCTAATTTTCTTTCTTTGTTAGCTCACTAAGATTCCTTCAAATGAAGAATGTAACAATATGATTTGAAATTCATTTTCATAGAGGTTTTGTGTTTTTGAAGTATTGGCTCTTTCTATTTATCCAGAATATTACTGAGGCCATGTGACAGTTCTTCTGGAGGCTCCAAGCGGGGGCTTGCTTTGCGGTCACATGTCACAACCTGTTTCATAAAGGCCCTTGGTTTTTACTGGGTTCTAATGCTGGGCCTGGGAAACTTGTATTTCTCATCAGTCTTTCTGAAGTCATCTGACTAAGAGCAGACCCCTGGCTTTACTATCCCTCTCTTTGCAGAAACTGTCTTCCAACCTAACTAAAAAACCTCGGATTTCCTCCAGATTTGATGGGCTTCCAGGCCATGATTTAAGGGCAGTGGTGAAGTTCAGTGGCTCTGGGACCTGGGATCAATGATTGCAAACTCCAATATGACTAACTTGAGGTGAGGGGCCAGTCGCCTCACAGGACTCAGTTTCTTGGTTTGTGGAGTTGTAATTGTACCTGCCTCAGAAGGCCATTGTGAAAATTAAATGAGACAATCTGTCTAAAGCCCACTTAGTGAGTACTATCAGCAATCTGACTATTATTATTTTTAATGCTAAAATAAAGCCTCGAACTGTCTATTTCCTACATTCATCTATTACTTTGCTCCTAATCATATTACAGACTCTCGGCAGTTCTCTCTCTATTGTCTTCTGGATCCATCTTCAAACCTCTCAACAAGTCTGTCTTGTTTCCCAGACTCCAGTTGAACAAGGGTAGTTAGTAACTTCCTAGTGATAATCCACACGCTCCCTCACATTTCTCACCCTTTCAGTTATCCTGGGCCATGGGACTCCTTCTAGCCCATGGGAAGTGTCACTTCTGGGTTGAAACATTTAAAGGCTGGTGTCTAATACCTCAGCTCTTTCCTCCTCTGCCATATCAAAGGCATGGCACAAGAAGGTCATGTGCTCCATGTAGCCCAAGATGGCAGAGCCTCTGCCAGCCTGGTTCCCCTGATAACTGTGTGGAGCAGAGCTCCCCAGCAGATCCATGATGGATGTGGAGCTTAAGCAAGAAAGAACCTTTGTTGTGTCATGTTTACTAGAGCGTTAAACTTGTTACAGCAGCATAACCTAGTCTAGCTCTTTGCTTTTAGATTGACAGTCTGTTAATGAGCCTCTTCTCGCCAGCCCACATCCCTAACTGTCCTGGAGAGATTCTCAGGTGCAGCCTGGCCCACTTTCCCAGGACCCTCTGAGCACTACCCTCTTGAGCATCTTCTCATGTTAGAACTGATTGTACCCAGTGACAGATCTGATCACAGCTAATGACTCTAAAGGGTTTTTCTGGAATCACTAAGAGGTTCTAGGAATTCACTTCAACTTCATCTTTGTCAGAATTACGAGACACTCAACCAGTAAAACATGATAGTTAGTGTATCTACACTTCTTTCAATTCTTCAAAGATGTCAGCAATATAAATTCACTGATCCCTTTACCTGTAATATTTTTGCTCCAGTCCCTACCATTCCTTTTACTACTTTTCCTGGCTAATAAACTTCAAATCTCAAAATTAGTGCCATTTCCTCCAGGAAGCCTTCCTTGATTTCCCAGCTAAGTGAGGCTCCATCTATTGTGTGCTCCCAAATTTGCCCCAGGTAACACTCAGAGCATTTGCATTTCTTATTTAAAGTCTTCTCTGCTCAGCTATCAATTCTGTGATAATGGAGCTGCTGCTGCTAAGTCACTTCAATTTACTACTCACTATACATTCATATCCAAATTCTGTACCTGGAAGAGAGTAGGTGCTCAAAAATCATCTACTGGTTCATAAAAAATATCTGCCTTTATAAATAGGAGGGAGAACAATTCAGAGAACTGCCTCCTTCAACATGTTAAGCCATGTTGAGTAAGCCAGCTCTCACATTAAAATCTCATATCTAGAATGAGATGGCCCTCCTTTGAGACCACCCGTCACTCATTGTACTGTAAAGAACTTTTTCCACAAATTGCTTTCTACAGAGTTTAGTTCCATTTTGAAAATGTGAAATAAAATCAGATCCTTGGTTTCTTGACTCTGCCTCATCTATTAGCTCACTGTGGTACTGGCATGACTTTTATGGGCTAAAATTAGTGGAGTATTCACAAAGAGAAATGTCATGCAAGCATGGCTCAAGATCTCAAAATTACAGAGATTTCTCCCAACTCAGGATAAAAGAACCTTAACACAGCAATGCTCTCTAGACAGTCTTGGTGTCAAATTCTTTTGGCTTTTCATTCTTTAGTATCAGAAAGAAAATTTTCCACGGAGCAAAGTTTCTACCTACCCCTCCGAGTCAACAAGTGACAGGAGCTATCAGAGAACACCCCTCCTGTTACACGTTTTCATGGCAACGATAACAACTTGACATATACTCCTGTAAGGACTTGAAAAACCAAGTTTTAGAATAAACCACCAGGAGCAGATTTTGAATTAATTTTCTGGGTTGTAATAGAAATAGAAGCAACTCATCTAACACAAAGAGCATGGAACAAGATAATGTTACACCCACATATATCCGCTTTTCATTTCTTTTATTTTTCCTAGTATGTGCACACATACACACACATGCTCACGTATACATATACACACACACAGTTTTTTATGCTACAGAAGGGTATGTGAATACATTATAAAATTAAGTTATTAATTTATTTTATTTCCAGACAAAATGAATGCTTTGCTTGGGTGTATTTTTCACTCTTTCATTCACTCAACCAAATATTGTGGCTTTTGGAAAAAGAATGAGTCTTTTTTCAACCTGCATATAAAACCCCAGTTCTCATATTTTGGTAATATCTTCTGTTTTGACATCTAAGAAGTTCTAAGTATTTGAGAAAATGTGCATTGCTTTTTAACACTGAAAACTTTGACAGGTGGGGTAATTTTCTAGTCATTCACCCCAGTGAATTTAAACTGGTATCTTTTTCTAGCATGCATCAAGGGAAATTACAATACAGTGTAAGGTTTCTCTCCTGATTGCAGAACTCGTCTCCAGTGGTGTCACTCAAAAGACCAAACACACGCAGGCATGAAATGAGCAGCAGTCCTGACTGTGTATTACTGCTTGTTAACTCTTCCCGAGTCCGTAAAACGACAGNGAGTTTTCCAAATTTGCTGGCATATTGAGTGCAGCACTTTCACAGCATCATCTTTCAGGATTTGAAATAGCTCAACTGGAATTCCATCACCTCCACTAGCTTTGTTCATAGTGATGCTTTCTAAGGCCCACTTGACTTCACATTCCATGATGTCTGGCTCTAGACTAGTGATCACATCATCATGATTATCTGGGTCATGAAGATCTTTTTTGTACAGGAGAACCCTTAAAAGTAATCAGATCCAACCAGGAGATGAGGTATGAGTCCTCATGTGACAACGTGCTGATTCTTCTGGAAACAGAGCCGAGAAGCGTGAAATGATTTGCTCAAGGCCTCCCCAGCTGACCTGGAGGACAGTGAGCACAGAAGGATGTGCGAGCCCGGGCGAGAGATGGCCTCTCAGCCCACGCTGCTACACATCCAAATGGGGAGCATGAGTATCCTAGTGCTCTCGTAACAAAGCACCCCAAACTGGGTGACTTAAACAGCAGCCATTTATTCCTTCATGGCTCTAGAGGTCCAAAGTCTGAAACCAAGGTGTCAGCAGGGTTGCTTCCTCTGGAAGTTTCTGCGGCAGGGTCTGTCCCAGGCCTCTCTCCCAGCTTCTGGGGTTTGCTGGTGACCCCGGTTTTCCATGGCTTGTGGACATCACTCTATCCATCCATCTTGACATTGTCCATCATGTCTTCAGATGGCATTCTTCCTGTGCCTCTGTGTATCTCTCTTTTTTAAAAGATGCCACCAGTCACATGGGGTTTCGGTCCCACCCTAATCCAATGTGACCACCTCTAATATATTTGCAAAGACCCTATTCCCAGATAAGGTCACATTCTGAGGTTCTGGGGACATGGATTTTATGGGACACTGTTGAACCTGGTGGGGAAAGTGACAATGACAGCCACCGCTCGGGATGGTGGTGAGCATTGAATGTATGTAAAAAACCTAAAGGGAACAAAGGGCAGCGGCCGCCGCACAGTAAAGCATGATCCATGTTGGCTGGGTTAGGAACTGACTCTAAGCCAGGTGGTATTGCCACACAGCACACAAGATAATTTCATTCTAACACTGATGCCTTCAGCTTCTGGTGACACATTTTTAAGCTCTAAGACGGTTCCTACTCAGCATATGAGGGAACTTTTGGCCCAAAACATTCTCTTGTATTTCTGCCTTTTAATTTCCTAATTTTAATCTAAATCTTCGTCAGTTATTTAGAGATCAGAGAAGGGCTGGCAAAAATCTGATTTTTGTCGCTGAACCAAAGATAAAAGAAACCTGTCTTGTCCCTTTTGGGAACATTTCCCAGGTAAAGGGGATCTGACGCTTTGGAGCAAGCAGCGTTGTTTGGTCCTCTGTTGTCACCCTTTCCTCCGGGCATCCTGGGGGCAGGCTCTGAGTGACAGGCTGTGGGGTTCAGGGTGTATTCAGACCTGACGGTTTATCTTTGCTTGATGCTTTGCAGCTTGGGAACAAAGTAAATCCAATCCAACTTACTTTGTTTCAAAATCCATTTCCCATGGTACTAGCAGGCATTAGAGGCTCAAACACAATTCGTGAATTGTTTGGCCAGCGTAATCCTGGAGCTTAACATGAAGTTCAACTGAAAGAGATGTGGACTTTTCTTTTTTCTCATATTTTTGTCCAATCTGTGAAATAGTTTCTGGATTTAGGTGATTTTTTCAGGATCAGAGTTAAAAATCTTGCTGGGTGTGATCAGTGGTTCTGTGTGGCTTGGCATCATCTGGAAGGTTTGTTGAAGCCGCAGAAAGTCCTGTTCTGTCTGTAAGTAGATGGACCAGCGTCCCAAGCACGTGTGGGAAATGACACACTGGGTGGGGACATCAGTGTCCAGCCTCGTGCCTCTAAGCCCCATAGGCTCCATGGGAGAATTCTGGAAAGGATTTCACAACTTCTGTGGTCCGTCTCTCTTAAAATTCCTTATTCCCATCTGTCAAGTTACCTCTAATTTCCTGATAGCATTCTGAGAAGTGGAAATTTTGCCAAAGAAAGTTATTCTCTCATTGGCCTGTTGTGTATTTTTAATATTCCATTAGACTTTGCCCACTTATCTCTATAATTCCAAATTGTACTATATCATTTAAGGGCTGCAAAAGGATTTTCACAGGCAAGTGCAGTACAATTGTGGGATGGTGTGTTTATCAGTTTTCTCAAAAAGTCATCTAAATTCACATTCCGCATTCTAAGATTTGCGCCATGTTCTTCATCTCGGAAAGCAAAAAAAACTGCACACATCCAACTATCACTTCTAATATGAATAAAAAGTGTTCTCCACTTTATCTATTCGAAACCAATATCCCTGAAGAATTCAAACATCTCACTCTTTTTCTTTTATTTCTCACAAAATAGCCTCAGGAGAAACCCATCTCAGCCATGCATTTCGAGGGCTACTAGGCTGACTTGAGAAATCAAATCCTATTTGTAAAACAAAGCAAAAGCATTAAAAAAAATCCTTCGAAGTTGAGTTAATGATAGACATGAAGGAGATGTGCCCGTAAGGATCACACCAGGGTTCCACTATTCGGGTCAAGTTCCTGCCACCTTGCCATCTACCAGCAAGGTGGGATCCCAGGCAAGTTACCAACCTTTGAGCTTAGTGTCCTCATATGTATGGTGAAGAAAATAACAGTCCCTCAAACTCAGAGGGACTCAGAGGCAAACTCAGAATTAAATGAGTATTCATGGAAAGTATTTAGCCCAATGATTGGCTCATATTGAATCTTCAATAAAAGTTAGTAGTTCTATTATTATATTACTTTTCATTGCCAAATAAGGACTCTTTGGTAACTTGCTTCATATTCTCTGATGTCCTATTCTTTGTCTTTATATGATTTCTTCCCTCTTCCAGGAAGTCTTTTTCCCTCCTTTCCCAGAAACTTTCTTACTCTCCAAGTTAGGGATACACCCCTCTGCGGTAGTTGCCCATGGGCCAAATCTGGCCCACCATCTGCTTCTGTCAATAAAGTTTTATTGGAACACAGTCATGCTCACTTGTTTATGCTGTGCTGAGTATAGCTACTTTTGTACTATAATGGCAAAGTTGAGTAATTACAATAGAGGCCATGTTGCCCAGAAAATCTAAAATATTTAAAATGCGGCTTTTCACAGAGAGAATTTGCAGATCACTGCTCTAACCCCTCAACTCAAGTCATCCCATTTCAGCCATCTTCCTCAGTACTCTGAGACAAAGTTACTTCCCTGGCCACACACTTCCCTGGTCTCCCATATCACTTGGCTATAAAGACGCATCTCTACACCTGCCTCCCTGCCTCCCTNTTCAGCCATCTTCCTCAGTACTCTGAGACAAAGTTACTTCCCTGGCCACACACTTCCCTGGTCTCCCATATCACTTGGCTATAAAGACGCATCTCTACACCTGCCTCCCTGCCTCCCTGCTACACTGTGTGAGCACCATGCAGGTGGGCATCAGTTCTCACATCTTTGAAACCCCAGGCCAGGAGGGCAAAGACCTTCAGAGAAGGCAGGCCCTGAGGGGTGGGGGAGAAGAGGCTTGAATGGGGGCACTTTGGAATCTCAGTTTCCAACAGCAGTCAGGGAAGGGAGAACAGAAGGCTTTAGAGATACGTACATGCTACGTACACGGACAAGTGTACACCCCTCTGTGCACACAGCTATGCTCACATATACATACTTTTGAATAAGCCAGTAACTCCAAGTACTTATTATCGGCAAAGTATGAACTCACACAGACCATTTGGGTCTGCAGACCTGTGAACTAGGACTGCCACCTGCCCTAACAGTTAACTAAGGATATTGCAGCCATCAAGCCGTCACATTACCACCACCCCCAGTTGGTGAGCCCCGAGGAACTCAGGATGGAAACAGGATGCCCACCACCCAGCAGTCACCTGCGACAGCCACCCCCGACAGTGCACCCCGAGGGGACATCGGATGAGAAAACAGAGGACACTGGCCCCAGATAGCTGAGGTGCATATCAGAGGAATGACCTCAGGGAGCCCAGACCTAGCATCTTCCTGCTGATTTATTAACTTGAGATGCTTGTTTTCTTTAATGAACAATAATCTTTTGATGTTCTGACTATGTGGTCATTTTTTGCAAAGGCTCCTATTTATCCTGGCTCCCTCTGCCATGCCCACCACCTCTTCAGAGCAGTCCCTACGAAGAATCTGAGAGTCCTGTCTCCTGGGCTTGAAGTTCTAAGACTGTCTGCCAGATAAAGCATAACTCTCAATTTTTAGGTTGTGGATTTTTTTTCTTCAGTTGACACACCTCAGCCTTACATGTGTCTGTTTCATGACATCTTAAATATAGAGACTAGGGGTGAAGGACGGATCTAGCGAGCTTTCTGATTTCATGTTGTTCTCCCAGAAGCAGACCCTAAAGACAAGGACTTTGGCGAAAATAGCTTATTCAGAAGGTAATCCCAAGAAGCACAAGTGAGTGAAGAGGAGAAGTGAGACAGAAAATAAGAAAAAAACCCAACAAATCCCAAAACATGGGGCAGTAACGAGCAGGTTATCATTGTGGGCAGCTGGGGTTTGATCCCANTAGCTTATTCAGAAGGTAATCCCAAGAAGCACAAGTGAGTGAAGAGGAGAAGTGAGACAGAAAATAAGAAAAAAACCCAACAAATCCCAAAACATGGGGCAGTAACTAGCAGGTTATCATTGTGGGCAGCTGGGGTTTGATCCCACAGAGTCAGATGGGAGATTTGGTAGAACATATCACAGAGCTGTCCCATTTAAAGGGTGAAGAAGGGATACTTATTGTCTGTAACTCTTGTCTCTCAAGGGTTGCTGGCTATTCTCTGAGCATGTGATCCCCAGGCAAACTGAGCACATTCCCATGGGGAGAGGAAGCTCCCAGGCTGACAGCTGCAGGGATGAAGAAGCCCTCAGTCCACTGGGAGCAGTGAGCACTAGGGCATCTAACCCCAGAGCCAGAGAGCTGATGCTAATCTCCATAATGTGTAAGCGGGGATAGGGGATGCACAGCTTATCCGTAATTTTCCATTCCATCTCCTTACTCTCCCCTTCAGAACCCCAGTGAGTAAGTTGTTGGAACCAGGGACACTAGAAGGAAACTATTGCCCTAATTCAGAAGACTTTACATTTACAAAACAAAAGTTATTCTTAAATTAAGTAATAAGACTCTTGGTCAATTTTTAATTAAAAATAAAAAGGATGTTTGAGCATGCACCGTTAAATAGAATTAGGCAATTCAGAAAGCTATGCCAACAGGCAGGGTGGGATTAGATACCAACAGTCTTGCTCAGTTAAGCATTCCAGTTGCCTCTGGAAATGTTTTTTGGGTTCTCTAATTCCCTTCCAAAGAAGCAACCAACTATAATTATTCTACTGTTAAGAAAAGGATTAAGAGTATGAACTAGTTAATGCTGCTTCTAAACCCCTTTAAAGGACTTAGTCTTTCTAATGAAGAATGCTTTGAAAATACCATTGGCTTCAAATGTATTTGCCTTAATGTATCCAGGTTCCTACATGTATTCTTCATTCATTCATTCAACCATCTTTTGAACCACTGTTAAGAACAATACCTCTTTGAATTAATGAGTATATTGCAAACCTTCTCAAGAAGCTCAGAACTGACAAAGGAGAGACTACAATCAAAGCATCACTTGTCCTTGTGATAACTGCGTTAATGGAATGATAAATAATTTGTGTGTGAAAATGAAAAGGGAGCAATCAATTCAGCCTAGGAAGACTGGAAGGCTCCATAGAGGAGATACTCTAACCAGATCTAGAAGGGTACAGAGAAATGAGTAGTGACATGAGCAGAGGAAACGGCACAGTTGTAATAGATACCTATTACAGGCTGGAATCAAGATTGCTGGGAGAAATATCAATAACCTCAGATATGCAGATGACACCACCCTTATGGCAGAAAGGGAAGAGGAACTAAAAAGCCTCTTGATGAAAGTGAAAGTGGAGAGTGAAAAAGTTGGCTTAAAGCTCAACATTCAGAAAACGAAGATCATGGCATCCGGTCCCATCACTTCATGGGAAATAGATGGGNTCTAAAATGCATACATTGAAGTCCTAACACAGCCTTCTTCTCTTACTGTGGGATGGTACTGGGACATGGGGCCTTTGGGAGGTAATTGAGGATATGAAGATCCCTCTAGTGTCCTTGTAAGAAAAAGAGGAAAAGGCCAGAGCCTCCTCTCTTTGGCCTGGGAAGATGTAATGAGAAGACAGCCATCTGGGGCTCTCAGCAAGGACTGAATTGGCCAGCACTTTGATCTTTGACTTTCGGCTCCAGACGGTGAGAAATAAATTTCTGTTGTTTAAGCCGCCTGAGCTCTAGTATTTTGTTATAGCAGTCTGAATAGAATGAGCTGATGATGATGATGATGACGATAATCTGTGTGTGTGTATTCAAACAAAAAAGAATCATAGCCTATGTGGTGCTCTGCAGACTGCTTGTTAATATACTGTGAAAATCTCTCCATATTATCATATGTTCTTCTACTACATCATTTTACATGATTTAATGGAAGCCCAATGGAGGAATATAGCTCAATTTATCAGATAGATCCTCAATGGTTGTACACTTAGGTTAGCTCTTTAAATAAATTCAATAAAACTCCCATAGGTGGATGCTTACACACCGCCAAAGTAGATTCTGTAGAACTGTTTGGGCAAAGAATAGTAGGGGGATTTTAAAAAGTCATTTGATTCTTATTGCCAAAAGACCTGACAAACAAATACGGCCTATTTGTATTTCCACACTAAGGCAAGAGAGAGCCTTTTTCCAAGAACTTTTTGCACCATGTTCTAGAAGCTACCTGGGCTCTGTAACCAGGAAGAAGGCAACCTGGCAGGCACGGAAAGCCCACATCTTAGCACTAAAGCTGCCTCAAAACTCTATCATGTCTTGCTTTCCTGTGTTGAAAAGACAGTCAAAATTGATTTCCTCTGTGAGATTGTCATCTAAACAAATAATCAGTGATTTTGATCCATGTACTGGGGGGAAAACACATGGGCTTTGGAGACAGGTTGGCACAGGGTCACGTCTCAGCGACATCAAGCGTCTCCATCACCAGGAGTACTCACTCGCCTCGTTAGTTGTTACTGACATTAAATTGAATACAAAGTACTTAGGATAGTGATTGACACATGGTGACAAACAAAATAGGCTCAAGAATGTCACTCCAGTTTATTATCATGACCCTAGTCTCAGATTCAGGGAGGACAGCAAAGGGCACTGGGAAGCCTGAGAAAGTTTCCAGAAGTGTCCCCACCCTGGTCCAGGATGTCTCTATTTGTCTTCTGGTAGCTAGAAATATCTCAATTCTCCCTCTGAGGTTCCTTCCGAGCTTGGAGAGACAGGCTAAGTGCCTCTGTCCACTGACTCTTCCAACTCTAGCTGTGCCCAAGTAAACAATTGTATCTGGGCTCCAGATTCAGCTCAAGGAAGAGCTCCCTCAGCTGGGCATTCTTCTCCCCCCTTCTGGGTCCTATGGTAAAGGTGGGTCCTCCCTGCCCTCAGGGCTCTGACATAGAAAAACAGTCATTCCTAAAGGCTTCATCCAGGATTTAGTCTATAGCTAGACAGCACTTTCTTACTCCTTTTCCACTGAAGTAGTTGTTTTCATTATTGCAACCAATTTTGAGTTTAGAATTCATTAACAAGCATCTGCAATGATCTGTTTTCTTAATCGTTTGGAAATGGACTGTTTCTGCTAAAAAGAAAAAAGAAATCAGACCAGTCATCCGTGACCTAGTTTCTTTCCCTATAATCGAACTTCAAGGGGGTGATTAATCACTGTGACTCAGTACTCTGAGAGAGGACCCCCAGATATAGATACACGCATGCCTGCAACAATCAATAGTTGAAGCCACCGCTACAGTGGTCACTCTGGCCAATAATTTAACAGATCAGGGCTGGCCAGTGATAGCCTGTGGGCCAAGTGCAGACCATTGGCTGTATTTTGATGGCTCTCAGGCTAGAAATCTTTTTTTCCAGTTTTCAATGGTTACATTTTAAACGGTTGTATAAGTACCTGCACAACAGCCTCAATTTTACCTCTTGGCCCACAAAACCTATACAATATTTCCTATTTAGCCCTCAAAGAAAAAGTTTGCTGACCTTTCATCTAACAGATGATTCTATACTTTGAAGTCTCATTGTTGAATGTGACATAGTGCCATAGATCTCATCATGCTGATCAAGTCTTCAGAATATCATGTTTAATGGTATCAATGAACTTTTATCCTATGGAGAACTTACCTCAAATTAGCTACTCCCTTAAAACGAGACTGGAAGAAATGTGGATCCCAGGCATTGTGAGGTGTCATTGTGTCTTGAAATGAGCTATAGCTAGTTTGCCTTAATCTAAGTGTTCTAGCCTCTGTTCGACTTCCCTTAAAATGCTTTGCTGTGGGAGCATCCTAGTCAGCCAGTGCCTGGCTGGAAGCTGAGCCTATTAAAGGAAAATATAAAATAACTGCTTTTCAGAGACTCTCAATCAACTCTCCTTTCCTTAAATGATGGCTGTTCTCATTATGGTTGGAGCAGAACTTTTTTCCTATTTTCTTCACCAGTTCGAAGCCAGAACTTGACTAGACATTCTTTCTAAATTGGAAGGTATCTCTCCTACCAGGATTGCTAACATGGACAAGATTTAGAAAGATGTTATTTAAATACATTGGGGAAAAAAATCTGTCATTGAAGCAACACTTGCCTTAACATGCTAATCAGAGCGAGCTCTTGGTTGATAAAGAGAAATAAACTGTTCTCTAAAAGATATTTTTTTCCAAAAAAGGAAAAACTCTTTAGCTTTTTAGGGTACTTCATGCAAAATAAGATGGAAAGATTTAAAATGACAGAAAAACAGTAGTAGTCTAAATTCATCGTCACCCTGCATTTTGTTATTTTTACCATATTAAAAAAAAAAGAAAGAAAAAAGGAAAAAGCTTAGAGAATCAAACATTTGTCACATCTAAAAAGTTGAATCTCTCTTAACGACAAAGTTAAGTGTCTTTTGATTTGACATGTGCTGAGTAACTCCTGATTGTCTGGTACTTTAAGGTGCCCGAGAACAGAAGACACAAAACAGACTACTGTTTATTGACCTCTTTAACAACCTGCAGAATTTAGATTCAAGTGGTAACTCCTCATCTCCCCTTGATGAGGCTGGGAATCTCTGTAAAGCAGCTCATCGTTCACCAAGCAGCCTCGAGTCTGCCTCCAAAATCAGTGATTTCCCACTGACCACCTCTCCTGTAGCTCATCCAATCTTCTGTCCAAGTCACAGCTCTGGGAATGCTGGGCTTACTGCTTAAATATGGTTGGCAGTATTGTAATAGGGGAGAACAACTCTGACTTTATATTGTACCTGTTTCTTTTTACTTAAACCTTTGTGCTCTGTTGCCTGTGCTTAGTCATGCTGGCTCTGCACCTTTGTAAAAGAATGTAGCCTTATAGCCCGAAATATACAGGGTACTCAAAAGCTCTGACCTTTAAGAGTCCATTCATATAGAGGCAGAGAGCTGCAGAACAGAGAACCACATTTGTTTTGTCAGAGGCTTACAGGAATGCCGTGACCTGACCCAGGCACACAGCTGCAAGAACACAGGATTCCTACACTGAGAAGTTAGCACAGCTCACCACGCCTCTCCCTCATCATGCCTTGAAAGGTGTTTTGCTGAAACCCTTTGAGGAGTTCAGGGTATTTTTTTGGGCATAAGCCACCCATCTCCTTGCCTGGTCCTGCAATAAACCTTTCTCTGCTCCAAACTCCAATGTTCAATCTGTTTGGCCTCACGGTGTGCCGAGCACATGAACTTGCGTTTGGTAAAATTTTACTATTTAGAGGGACGAGGGAGCCTGGTGGGCTGCCGTCTATGGGGTCGCACAGAGTCGGACACAACTGAAGTGACTTNTTCAATCTGTTTGGCCTCACGGTGTGCCGAGCACATGAACTTGCGTTTGGTAAAATTTTACTATTTAGAGGGACGAGGGAGCCTGGTGGGCTGCCGTCTATGGGGTCGCACAGAGTCGGACACAACTGAAGTGACTTAGCAGCAGAGTAGGATATACCCATTATCCTTAGGATGGCATTTGGAGCCTTGGCAATCTTGTACCAACTCCTTGCCCTTTTCTGGTATCTCTCCTTATGGCACCCTGAAACCCCCAGTCTCTTTTGGAGTGAAATATGGACACACCACTATGCCTTCGCTCATGCTGTTCCGCTCCCTCAGCTTCCTCATTGCAAAACTCCATTCATACATCAAGTCTAGTTCAAATAGCATGTTTGTGCGTATGTGTTCTCACTGCTGGTTAGAGGTGGAGTTGGGCCATGAATCCATAGCGGCTAAAGCCAGCACTCATGATGCTCTTGCCCCACACCTCTCAGACCAGTTTTTAGTTGAAGTCATGCTAGGTACCTAGACAAAGCCCTAGCCTTCATGGGTTGATTAGGCCAAGCCTGGAGGTTGGGGGCGGGGAATGGTTAGGGTCACCAGCAGAGTTCTGAGATTGATCCAGGTCTCCTGCTAGAACTCACCCAGAGTGGGGAAGTGGAGCTGGCCCCAAGGTAAGACCCTGCCCTCCTGTCTCTAACCCCATTGCCCATCAGCAGGAGGCTGGCATGCTTGTAACTGAATTTCAGACCCCAGGGCTCAGCATCGTGCCTTATGAATGCCTCATTCTATTTTATTTGCTGTCATAACAGAGCAAGTGGGTTTGATTCACATAGGGTGGTTCACCATCTGTGTTTCATTTGCAAGATTAATACGTTATTTTTAAAATAATAAGAATTTATTTACATTTACTTTTCTCCCCTCTATTTTCTCAGCAGCAAGTGATATCAAAAAAGGAGGAAATGATCCCAACAAAAATATTTGTGAGTAAATAGCTCACAGAAATGGTGAGGATCCTACTATTAAATAATTCTGGTCCCACCCACCAAAACAAAAAAGAGAGTATTCCTGTCAGCATGATTGAATTGTGTATAATTACTGCCAATGTTTTAAACATGATGATAATGAGTAAAATATTAGCATTAGATCAGAGCGGCCTGTGAACGTTTTTTTCATGAGAGTAAGAAAACTACTTCTAGCTTTCATTCAAGGCATGGGAGAAACGCAATCCCTTATTATTATTATGATTCCTCTCAGGCACCTTGACTTGATTCTGGAAATGCAGAATGTGATGATGGTTTAACTGTGACTGTCTTGACCAAACACATCCAATTTTACTGACTATTTTCATATGATGTTCCCACCACCATTCTTCCATTTTCCTCTCTGACATATTTGAAGGACTCCTGAGTCTCTCATAGCAAATGCACTCAAACCTAGAAATAAGTCCTTATGTGACACCATGGGAAGAAGGAAGGAAATTCTCTCAGTTTTCACGTTTGGCCCCTAAATTGGGGGCTTTATAAAGTTTCAGAAAATCTTTTATCATTTGAAAATAGAAAATAAATTACATTCAGAGTTCTAAGATATTTTATGTACTTTTTTTTTTTAAACAGTCAGGCTATCACTTTCCTTAGATTATCTGGAAGATAATACATAATATGATAAAGGTGAATTCTAACAAAGAAAGTGCTCAGCTCAAACTCCTTAAAAAGACTAATGATACTTTCACAATGGAAATGTTAAGATTGCATTTTAAGGGCTTCATTTGGAGACTGTTTCCATTTGCCAAAAAAAATGAAGCATGCAAGAAAAAAAAAAAAACAATCCTCCAAACTGACCATTAGGTACTCTGAGTAGTTGCAAATTGTGCTGGCTGTGTTCAGAAAAGTTGGCAGATTTCAGCTGATGGATTTCAGTCTAGCAGCCAAGATGATCAATTAAATAAACCATTTATCAAATGTTAGGGACCTTTATCTGATTTTATTTTGTAGTGCAGCCAGACATAGCTTAAAAACATAGACGGATCTGTCAGAATGAGGGGCTGAGTATGGTTATAGAAAAGAATAAAACAGTGGCCCCAGTGAACCCAATTTCATTTCGTAGGATATATGGTCCTTATTTTCTCCAAACATTTCCCCGAACATTTAAGCAAGAGACCCAGATCCTCATGCCCATCCTATCCGCCAAGGCATTCTTGCAGCCTATTGCAGTTCCTCACATATGGTAGGCATCAGGTGAATAGACTAGATTACTGGATGACTACACACAAGAGCAAGAGTGAGCTCTCAACTAAAATAAAATAATTTCTTCTGTTTATATATATATACGCCTGCCGGATATGGATCTTGCAATTCTGAGATAATCTGTTAGCTATTTACTCATAAATACAAACTGAAGGAACATAATAAGTCCTTCTATCCCTCTTTATCCATCTCTCTATCTATTCATCCATCCATTCCTTTATCCATCTATCCCCTCCATACATCCTTTTATCCATCCATCTCTCCATCTGTCCCCCAATCTCCCATATATTTATTAATTGTTCCACCTTTCCATCCACCTCTTTATCATCCATCCAACAAATCTTTACTGAATGTCTCACTTACCTGGCATTACATATGTTTGGCAATGGAAATTCAGAGATGGGACAAAGATCCAAGATCTCTTTCTTTAGGAACTGTATGTTCTGGTATGGTTTCAGAAAAAGTAACTAGAAGAGCTTGTAATGGAAAATACACTGTGTTTTCAAGTTAGACTTTATGTCTATTAACATCGAGCTTACAGTAAGGCAATGAAAATACATGGTCACTGCAGCTGCTTTCACACCTCAGCTGTGAATCGNAAAATTTCCTTCATATGATCAAAAGTGTCAGACTCTCTTTTTTTTAAGGAAAAAAACTCCACAAAACCAATATTCCTTTAAGTGAATAATATATGGCGACGTGGACATTCAGGTCTGTATTTGGCATAGGACTTCTGACAGCACAGTTGAAGCAACTGTGTGCTTTCCAGGGATGCAAAATTTAAAAACCTATGTGATCAGAGATGGCAGGCATCACTAACTGTCGGAAGGGAAGCCCTTAGACTCTTGGCACCTTGACTTGCTCAGCAGGTAAGAAGGCCACAGATGTATTGCGGGGGCACATAAGATCAGACTGATGCCGGTTGGAAACTGATTTCTGTTGAAACCCTTCAGGCTGAAGGGGTTCTGGGCATCCTGATACCAAACGCCCAGCAAGCATTCTAGACATGGCATGACAAGCAGGCCAGTGTGCAGGAGGCTGAGAGCATTCCGGGACAGCCCTGGGCAAACCAGAATGGAGTGTCACCCTACTGGCCAAGTTCTGCTTCCAGATACAGGCATCTCACAGTCGTGACTGTCAGAGCACAAACATGCAGGTTGCTCCACTGTGATTTCAGTGGCCCAGAACGTCCAACTCCCCACACCTGTCAACCAGCCGGGAACTACTTTCTGACCACACATGTGGACACAGCCCAGCTCTCTCCTAATAGTCCTTAATAGCGAGGAAAGAACCAGGAGAGCAAATGCAAGCAGAATAGTGTTAGAGGTGCCACTGAGGATGTGGCCTGTCTACCATCAAATCCCACCCCACCAAGAGCCATCTAGGCATCCCTGGGCAAATTCCTTTACATCGTGAATCCTCAAATTTCTCACTTACAGAAGAGGATCTCCCTTCACTGGCTATTGTGGGCATCAAACAAAATAATGCAGTGTTTCTCAACCTTTATTTTTTCATGTCAATCCACAGAGAATATTTTTAGAAAGGTTTTTTTCTTACCAGCCATCCCCTGCCATAGATATTTATGTATATATGATGGCCCTTTGAGGACCACAAACCACTGTAATAGCTCATGTTTTTAATACCCTCCCCCTCCAAGTACCAATTTTCTCCCTCTTGGAGGTTACACTGACCCCAAAGGGAATGAATAAATTGAGGAATATACAGTCCAATGGCTGGGCAATGGTAAACACTCAAGAGATGTAAGTTTTACTGATATCCATATTTACTGCTGCAACTTGCAACTCAGTTTTGGGGACCTCATTGCTGTGCATGATGGTGATGAGTCAAATGTCTTGTGGGACCCAGCCACCCAGTGCAGTCCTAGTTGTGGGATTCACGCCCAGCATCTCAGACTACTACTACTACTAAGTCGCTTCAGTCGTGTCCCNTTGGGGACCTCATTGCTGTGCATGATGGTGATGAGTCAAATGTCTTGTGGGACCCAGCCACCCAGTGCAGTCCTAGTTGTGGGATTCACGCCCAGCATCTCAGACTACTACTACTACTAAGTCGCTTCAGTCGTGTCCCACTCTATGCGACCCCATAGACGGCAGCCCACCAGGCTCCCCCATTCCTGGGATTCTCCAGGCAAGAACACTGGAGTGGGTTGCCATTTCCTTCTCCAATGCATGAAAGTGAAAAGTGAAAGTGAAGTTGCTTAGTCTTGGCTGACTCTTAGCGACCCCATGGACTGCAGCCCACCAGGCTCCTCCGTCCATGGGATTTCTCGGGCAAGAGTACTGGAGTGGGGTGCCATTGCCTTCTCAGAAGCGAGGATTAATTAAAATCTCATAAGGAAACCATCCCTTTCTTTCCTTAGATAGCCTAGAAACGTCTGTTGAGCTCGTGCATGCATGAACCAGCTTCCTCTGGTCTTGTCAGTGTTTCCATGTACATGGGAATTAACAGGGAAACTGTCTAGATTAGTTGACAAAAGATACCAAACCAATCTGATAGGTATCCAGAGGCAGCAGCACTCTGCGGTGCATGCATTCCTGAAAAACCACCCGAGGAATGAATCGTAAATAATGTCTTACTTTCCCATTGACCTACATTAGCACTTCAGACCTGCTTTATCTTCATTTGAGGGGATGTCCAATTGCAAGCTGCTCCTCATAATTCACTTTAAGTTTCTCTGCTTATCTCCAAAACACTCTACTAGCAAAGCGGGGTGGGAGGAGGAGGAGGCTGTCTGGTGTGGGTGAGGAAACTCCTAAAGAAAGTGCTGCCTGACACTCAGGGGAAGAGAGGCATTGACTCTGACTTTGGGGAGGAGGGAAGGGAGGAAGCAAGTTAGATTTAAGGCCAAGCCTGGTGATGTTTAACTTTGTCACTATTGGTCCTTGCCCGGCGGGGCAGAGGCTGCCCTCTGCCCCCTAATTATACAGGGACAGTCACTCACCAGCACATTTTCATATGGTGTCCCGGCTGTGCATCAGACTCATAGAGTTCTTGATAATGTGAGTTTAGATGAAGATGCCAGTGACCTTTGGCTTCTCTCTGACAGCAGCCCAGACCCACTGGCCCCAAGGGTATGACTCTCTGGCCCCATTCCCAGAGTAGGGTCATGGAACTATATTATATTTCACCCACAGTAGACCCCACAGACTGATGGCTTCAGCAGCCATTTAGACCACAAGGCAGCCCTTCAATTAACAGCCATATGATAGAAAGGCAGACCACAAAGAATTTGAGTCTCTGATGACATGGAGTTTGAAGGAAAGCTTGAACTTCCTGCCTTTGGCTTTGTTTACATGAACAAAAAATAAATAAAAGGTAAAAGCCCATCTTGTTTGAGCCATTGTTATTTTGAGTTTGTTATTTCACGCAGTCACAACTAATGGTCTCTGAAAAAGGAGAAAGTAAAGATTGAAGAAAATAAATAAATGCACTTTATTAAGTAGTGTTACTCTAGAAAGTAAATTTAAGTAAAATTTGTTGCTTTAGCTTAGAGCTAGAGGGCAGTAATTTAGGCAAAAGTGGAAACATCTAGTCATAATTTCTCAAGTATCTTCAAATATTCAAATATTCACACTGATTTCCACTTACTTAAATCATCTTGAATCCAGAGGTAATCTTTCTATCAGGTGGTAAGATTGTCCTATTAGTAGCCCCCATCAAGTCACACTTCCACGTAACTGTGTATGGTTCCTTCCACCTGGACTTAGCCACTTGGACTTAGCCTGGGTTTAGCCATCTGACATTCTCTGGCCAGTGGGACACATGGATACAAACAGAGGTTTGGAAGTGCCTGTTCACTGGAGCTTGTCCTAGAACCCAGTCGCCATCTAAAGATATCTGGGCTCTACTGCTGGAGGGGGCCACATATCTGGGAAGTGATGCTCCCTGGCTGATACCCCTAAATACCCATCGCACATGAAAGTTGAGGCCATCTTAGACCATTCAGCTCCAACTGAACTCCTGCATGACAGCAGCCATGAGACCAACCTCAGGCAGAATGAGCAAGGGAAATGCCCCACTGAACCCATCCCAACTTACAGAATCATGAACAAATAAATGACTGTTGTTTTAAGTCACTAAGTTTTGATGTGCATCATTATACAGCAATAGATAATGGGTATAGGAGTATAAGTGGATTATTTTCACATAGAAGCTAGAAAATACTGCAAAAAAAAAAAAGTGTGGAAGTTGCCATTTTTATTAACCAGATAGCACAATATATTCAGGGGATTGGACCAGAATCAAATGAGACAGGTGCAGGCAAAAAAAATAGATGAGAAGAAAATGCAACCCGTTTCCCAAATGTTGGGCTATTGGGACTACCAATGACGTCAGCATAAATCACTGCACCATGCTGATCACTAAGCGTGGAGGTTGCCTAATGAATATTCTCTGGAAGAGCACTGAATCAAACCAGCACAAAGTACATACTTTCCATGCAGGCTTGAGATGAATGAGTACCTTCAACTAGGAAGACAACTCTGTTCTTAAAAGTGAGAACGCCTTCAATTTTGAGATGGTCGCCCGCGTCCTATAATAGCAGCCAGGAGTGCCTCTGCGCCGCTGCAATTACTGCAGGCTTGATTTGAAATGCGATCAACCTCTCTGCTCAAATTTGCTCTCCCTCCCAGGAGCTAGTTGGTTTTTTAAATACAAATTGACAGCTAAATATGTAATAAGTTATGACAAGTTGAGCAATGGTTGTCTCCCATCTGTTTTCAAAGGTTGTTTATTTTTATAGCGATAAAGAGACGTCGGTGACAGAACCACCTTATGATTATTTCAATTCTTGGTTGAGCTTGCTAATCGTTCAATCTCTTGGCGCCTCTGCCCTACTTCTCTGGTGAGCTGTTGTTTGAGCTGCAGCAGGCCAGATGTTAGGAAAAATAACTGTTTTTGAGATAGAAGGTAACACATGGTAAAACTAGGGTCCCTCCTGTCAGGATTCACTTTATTGCCCTAATTCCTTCATTTCATCCAGCACTGTTTTGCTCGAAACCTATTAAAAAATTCTATTTAATCTTTTTATCTCTAATTCCTTTTCTAGGCAGCTCTTTCAAAAGGATCCAGGAAACGCTGTTGAATTAACTGATTTTGCCTAAAATACTTCAAAAAAGCAATTTTAAGTGGAATATCTATCTTTAGCATTCCACAGTAATAAAAAGAAATCTTTGTATAGGATTAGTAGGAAGTAGCTGAAATTCTCAAATGTGAAAATATTTTTTCCCATAAAACTCAAGGGAAAGACAAGAGGAAGTTATGTATTTATTGTTTGTTTGTTGCTAAACCAATTTAAGAGATATTTAAAAAGTAATTCTAGTTCTCCTTAGAGCAGTGGTTTTCAGTGGGGTTGATTCTATCTCTCAGCTAACCCTGGGCAATGTCTGGAGACATTTTGGGGTTGTCACGATACTGGAATCTAGTGGGCAGAGGCCAGGGGTGCTGCTGAACACTGGCCAAGACATAGAACAGTTCCACCACACAGAATCAAGCAGTCCCAAATGTCGTAGTGCTGAGGCTGAGAAATGCCATCTTAGAGTCATGCATACCCCTGTATCTAAAAGTAATGGCACTTTTAAAATCCTGCGCCCACTAGATGGAAATAATCAGCCTCTCTTTTGGAAGAACTCTCTCTTACTGACGTGAAGCTCACTGAGCACAGACATACTGTCTCTTCTGTATTCATTCCCCTCACAATGGCTCAAATATTAGCACTGCTGAATATGCAGATATACATAGTATATAATGTTGAAGAACATGCTAATACTAGATGCAAACAAGTATGTATAAAACGTATAAGCAACAAGATCCTCCTGTATAGCACAGGGAACTACAGTCAATATCCAGTGATAAAAGAATATGAAAAATAATGTATATATGCTCAAAACTGAGTCACTTTGCTGTACAGCAGAAATTAATACAATATAGTAAACCAACTATGTTTCAATAAATTAAAAAAGAACATGCTAACACTAACATCATTTAGTTTTTCTGCTTAAATTTCACGAGAAAAGTGTGAAAATCTTCAGATACCAGGATAATGTTTTATACATAGTTAAGAGTTTTGTAAACATTTTTTGAGTGCATGAGTGAATAAATAAATGAATAAGGTGAATGAATGAATAAAAAAATGAATATTTTTATTTGTTATCATCTTTCTTCTATTATACAGCTTGAGGTAATGATGAAGGTATAAGCAGAAACAAGTAAATAATTCATGCCTGACTTGCCCTAAATATTAATTCATAGGTAAAGTCTGAAAATAGGCCTGTTTTTCCCATCATTTATATCTATTTAAAGGGCAAAGGTGAGGCAGTTTTATTGTTTACTAACATGGACTATGTATTAGGCTGGTGCAGACTGAGGAAATAAATTTCAAGCCAAAATTTTACTGCCTTAACGCATGGCTTAATTTGTCCCTCAGAGTCAGTCCATTTGGAGGGCTCCCTTTCAAGCAGTTCGTTCCCAGTTGTGGCATAGGGACCTAGACTCTGGGATCTGGTAGTCTTGCCACTGGGACACATGGTTTCACGGCTGTTGTGGGAAGAGCAGAGAGCTGCAAAGCCATGTGCAGACTCAGGAAGTGCTTCAGCCAGAAACGGTGAGGGTCACCCCAACTGTGTGCTATCTATGGCCTGACCTGGGTCTAAGGCAAGCTCAAGAGCAGGGCGTGTGGCCCATGTGATCGGCCAGGGCGCTGTGTTCAGAAGGGTCCTGCGCTTGTTTTGATACTCCGCTGTCACCTTCTTGACATTCTTAATAGTTGTTGACCACGGGGGGGCCCACATATTCATTCCGCAAACTATGCAGCCTGTCCTGGTTAAGATTGAGGAGCCAGACCTGAGAGAGGCCAGGGAATTGTACTAGGGGGCACCGAGACCCCCCAGGGGGCAGTGGGCATCTCGGTCAGAGATCTTGTCAGTCAGGCCACAACGAGAACCCCTCTGTCTCCATGACTAGGGCTCCAGCGGTCACTGCTCCCAGAACTCGTAGCTTCCCCAACAGAGTCACCCCTATTACGTGAGAAGCATCACGAAGTCCACACAGGGTCTGCTCTGCCTCCTGACCTGCTCTGTGCTGGCTCCCGCCTCCCAAGCTCTGGGATCCCTGCCCCGGGACACCTGTGTGAGCGCCACACTCTGTCTCCCGGCTCCCAGCTCTAGAGCTCACTTCAGACACTCTCGAGCTGCTGTCTTCCTGGCCTCTGCCTTGATTTGCTGGGTCCTGGGCTGCCTTCTTTTAAAAGTAAGATACTTATGCTTAGTTTTCTCCCCTGACAACCTGGGTCCCCCAAGATGCGGTCACACACCAGTATGACATTAAAGAAATATGAGAATTGTACATTGTGAGCTGGCTGCTCATCATCACCTGGGAAGATTTTAAAATACTCTTGATGCTTGAAACTTACCCTTAGAAATCCTGAATCTAGTGACTGGGCGTAGAGTTGGAAGAATGTGATCCTGGCAATAGACGGGGCCAGACAGATGGGGACTCTGACATTCTACTTACTGGCCACGTGATCCGGGTGATATGTGCAAGTTCACACAACCTCAGTGTCCTCACCTGTTAACTAGGCAGACACCTGCCACTGTTTAAAGTTGGTTCAAAGATCCATGTAAAATAGAGGAGGCCCCATGAGGCAGCCTGTGCAGTAATTCTACAGGCACTTAGTGTGCCAGGAATAGTCCCTGCACAGCCCTGCCAGAGTAATTAGTAATTTCCGTTTGAAGAAGGAGGAACAGAGGCTCTGAGAAGTCAGACACCCTGCCCAAGATCACCGAAGACAAGTGCTGAGCAGGTCCTCAGGAGGACACACAGAGGACCTAACCCTTCCCGCTGGGTCCCACCGCTTCCCAGGCTGTTGAGAGTGCTGCAGTCAGNTGAGGTACAAGGGATGTCAGAGCCCTTCCAGTGTGATTATAGGGACAGTGAATCACGCAGTTTCTGTTTGCACATGCGAGGACCTGAACTCACATCTTACGAGGCTGCCCACTGCTCTTTGGGGCATGTCTGACCACTGATGAGCTCTGTGCGCTCTAGGCTGGAACCAGTCTTCTGGAAACCTCCTCCTCTGCTCTGGCTCTTCCATGTCTCCCTCTGATGAACTGAAAACACTTCTCTATTGATGCATATTTCATTTCCAGTCTTCTGACTTTGCTGCAATTTGTCAACTTCCTACTCATATCAAGGTGCTGAGAGCAAAATATGCAAGATGTGACCTGACCTGTGCTGACCGTGGGAGGATGGTCACTGTTCCTGAAGCAGAATTTAGCTCACTCAGAAGGCACTTACGCAGAAATGCCTTTCGAGCTTGTGGTCCACTAGGACCGCAACCTTGTTTTCATATGAAATACTGTTTAACATAGTGGATCTCACCCTGATTTAGTAAGCTGGCTTTTTAAGAATCTCAGGCAAAGACTTTACATTCATCTCTGGGACATGAAACTGTCAGCTCATGGTTGCAGCATGCCCATGCCTTTTAGAAAACTTGATTCAATCATCTGATGGATTAGCTATCCCCCACTTACTCTGGTTGAGGCATGATATTGATAAGTTATTGATATAAATGTTGAATGAGATAAGATTAGTTCCTGGTAAATGTCATCTAGCTCATATGTCTTCCTTTTCCTTTTTAAATTATGAATTGCTTCATACATACACAGGAATCTTATGTACATAAATTCACATACATACACATAAACAGCACATGTACGTGCACATACATAACATACAGTAAGGTATAAGGAAGAACAGAATCACACTGCTGCCCACTACCCCGCTCAGGAAATGCCACGTGTGACGCCACTGTAAATTCTGCTCGTTTCCCCTCAATCTCACCTACCCTACTTCCCTCTGAGGAAAATGGTTATCGAGAATTTTGTATCTCTTAATCCACTGTTTTGCTTCATAGTTTTACTCCTTATCTGCCTCTACACATATTAGTTTTTCAAGTTTTTTAATCCTCTATAAATGGAATCACACCATATGCATTTTTTCTGCAAATTGTGTTTTTCACAGTGTGGTGTATTCAGGTGGTGGGGAGTGGGGGCTCGCTGTCAGTGCCGCTGAGCGGCTCACCACACGGCTGAGCTGTCCTTCACCAGCCACGAGGTGCTTAGTGAGCACACAGATTGCTTTCTTCTGCTGCTGCTGCTGGCCACATTGCTGGGAGCATCCTTGTCCATGTCCAGGGCACATATGGAAGCTCCCGGCAGGCACAGGGCTAGGAATGCATGCATGCCTTTGACTTTTGTAGATAAGGACACACACTATCTTGATTTTTACCACTTTTAAAATGGAGTCTTTTTTAAAAAAAATAAATAGTTTCTAAGATTTTGTGAAAACTTGTCTGGATCAGGCTGAGGTTTAACGTCTTATGCTTTGGGCATTCCTCTTTTCTACCAGCTGAGCAACACTATTGAAAGCTGTGTGTGCTCAGTTGCGCAGTCATGTCCAACTCTTTGTGGCCCCACCAGGCTCCTCTGTCCATGGAGTTTTCCCGTCAAGAATATTGAAGTGAGTTGCCATTTTCTCCTCCAGGGGCCCTTCCTGACACAGGCATTGGACCCATGTTTCCTCCATCTCTTGCATTGGCAGGTGGGTTCTTTACCACTAGCGCCAGATTGAAAGCTATGTGCTCACAATTCATTTCTGTATTCATTCATTCTGTACTTTTTCTAGCACTCAGGGAAATTTACAGTAAGTGTTTTCTTGACCGTTCCTTTGGGCTTCTCTGGTGGCTCAGATGGTAAAGAATCTGCCTGTAATTCAGGAGACCTGTGTTCGATCCCTGAATCGGGAAGATGCCCTGGAAAATGGAATGGCTACCCACTCCAGCATTCTTGCCTGGAGTCCCATGGATAGAGGAGATTGGCAGGCTACAGTCTTGGGGTCACAAAGAGTCAGACACGACTGAGAGATTGCTTTATCTTTTTTTTTTTTTTTAAACCTCATTTGCTCATCTGTCTCCCTGTGAAAGAGAGAACCTTAACACAGGCTTTATTTTAGCATTTGCATAAAGCCACCGCAATTTCCAAAAGCTCCTTCCATTTCTTTCTTAGAAAAACAGTCACAAATCTATGCATCTGTCAGCCATTTTCTTATGGCTCCGGTACAGCATAGTGAAACCAAACTGGAAAGTTTAATTAGTCAGCTTGCTTCAAGATAAAAATGCAAATCAAAAAGTTTTCAGTTTCACCTGTTTATGAGCCAAAGGCAAAATTAATTAAAGTCAATGGAGAAAAGTAAATAAACATTTTGAAATAAAAGAAATAAATATCCTGAAAGTGCAAGGTTAAGGCTCACACATGAGAGTCAATTATTTACAGTCATGTGTTTCTGCCTGATAATTTAATCACGTCTTCTCTGTCCTCTCTCCCACTGGAATGCTTGCTAAGAAGAAAAGTCTTTGTGCTTTTTAGGATAAACAAGGTGATCAAGATGGGTTTCTTATCAACAACATTGCTATATTCCGAGGCTAACAGAACATTTTTGGACAAAATGCCAGTAGACTTTCTGAGTTGGTTATGTCATTATGATACTTTTTTTTCTCTTTATAAAATTCCAAAATGGGAATCCTGTATATAACTTTGCTGTATTTACAGTATCAAAGAAAAATTGCTATTGTGTCATTGACCATTATTGCATTTAAATCAAACTAATCCTACAGTAAAAATCAGTGTTTACGTTAGGATTGACAGTTGAGGTGTCAATTAAAAAGAAAAATCCATGAAAAATGGTCATTTCATAGTTGGTAATAGACACTGCTTTTGCATGATGACATTTCCATTTCAGACACCATCCAGGGCAGTCCCTGGAGGCTGTTTTCTCATTGCTAATCCATGGTGTGAAACTGAGAGTGCATCACACTTGGGTTGGTTCTGGGAAGTGACAGCCACTGGGGGCGAGGATCAGGGGGCTAAATGTGAGAAATAGCCAATCCCACAGGTGGGAATTCATCTAATAGGACAGAAATGTGCCAGAATCTAAAGACAGTCCAGGAAGAACACTGATTCTGGATTGCTCAGGCTTGCAAACAATAGGAAGAAAGCTGAGAATGGGAAATGGATACCTAAATTACAGTGTTATTCTAGCTATTAAAAAAGAAAGTTTATTTGTCATGGAAACATGATCATAATTCTTTTCTTGGGTGAGGAGGCAGGTTGTAAGATGAACTGCATTCTGTAACTTGATGCTTTGTAAAATCAAGTTAAAAGAAAGTGAAGTCCTGTGTGTAGATAAGAAAAGGAAGCCACCTAAGAGGAATACACACAAGTTGTTAATGGCGATGATGCTGGGAAGTGTTGGGGTGGGGCTAGAAGGGCAGGAAGGTCCGTTTTCATTTAGCCACTTTGTGTTTCGAGTTGTTACCACAAGCATCAATTAACTAGATAATGTAAAGAATGGAAATAGAGAAGTAAAGAGTAAGTAAATAAGCAGAGGAACAAAGTGTCCAGAAGACAAGTGGAGAAGGGGTAGGTCTGGGACCAAGCCATCCAGAAGCTTGCATCTGGCAGGAGCAGGTCCAGGGATGTAGAGATGGCCCAGGCTAGGTGCAGACAACCCTGGGGATTCCCTGAAGCACCCTGTGGGTGGGGCTGGGAAGGAGCATGTACCCCTGAGCACAGGAGCGGTTGGGGGAGTTTTGACCCCAAATGGACTTAGAGCCTGGGGGACTTAAGAAACCCCTGAGCAGCCCCTACTCTGCCCCAGAAACCTCTTCTGTTTCTACCCTGGGCCACGTCCAGTGAGGGATCTCAGATCCACCACCTTGGGAGAAGGCAAAATCCTATGGGGGAGACCTTTGGAGTGCAAATTTAGAGGTGCTGCATCAGACTGGTGGAGTCAGAATTCAGGGAAAAGCCTAGAAATTTGTATTTTAAGACATTTCCCCCACTCCAGATCTATCAAATGTGGCAGGTTTAGCAACCTCTGGTCTGGTCTCATCCCTCCAGAGTCCATCTCATGTTACTCCATGAGAAGGGTGAGACGTAGGAGGGGGCTCTGCCGCCCCAGCCCATCTGCACTCGCAAGGAGGCCACATGCCTCTTCTTCAGCACCGTCAAAGAAGTTAATTGGAGGCATGAGTCTGTCATTTTTTGAGAGCTATAAAAGGTGAAACTCAGTGATTTGTTTCCAGTGAGCACAAGGGAAGAGGGAAACGTCCACAGGGAACGCAGGTCTGCTGGAAGGAAGGGATGCTGCCCTCTGCGGTTCTGCACTTTGAGTGACAAAGGGCGGTTAAATGACAAGCGGCAGCAGCCGCTGGTGCGAAGGGTTCTGAGCAGGGACACGTGGCAGAGCTTGAAGCTCTTAGTGATCTGTGGTTTGCTGATGGGAGAAGCCTTTGGGGCTGGAAGCAGCACATGGCAAACAAAGGATCCACTGGTAGGCACGGCCGGAGCTCCAAGTAGGAATACACAAAACAGATAGTTAGAGGAGAAGGGACCATCTGGATGGGAGGGCTCGAGGATGTGCATCCAAAGCCTGGNCAGTTGGGGGAGTTTTGACCCCAGATGGACTTAGAGCCTGGGGGACTTAAGAAACCCCTGAGCAGCCCCTACTCTGCCCCAGGAACCTCTTCTGTTTCTACCCTGGGCCAGGCCAGCTACACTGCTCACCTCCAGTGAGGGATCTCAGATCCACCACCTTGGGAGAAGGCAAAATCCTACGGGGGAGACCTTTGGAGTGCAAATTTAGAGGTGCTGCATCAGACTGGTGGAGTCAGAATTCAGGGAAAAGCCTAGAAATTTGTATTTTAAGACATTTCCCCCACTCCAGATCTATCAAATGTGGCAGGTTTAGCAACCTCTGGTCTGGTCTCATCCCTCCAGAGTCCATCTCATGTTACTCCATGAGAAGGGTGAGACGTAGGAGGGGGCTCTGCCGCCCCAGCCCATCTGCACTCGCAAGGAGGCCACATGCCTCTTCTTCAGCACCGTCAAAGAAGTTAATTGGAGGCATGAGTCTGTCATTTTTTGAGAGCTATAAAAGGTGAAACTCAGTGATTTGTTTCCAGTGAGCACAAGGGAAGAGGGAAACGTCCACAGGGAACGCAGGTCTGCTGGAAGGAAGGGATGCTGCCCTCTGCGGTTCTGCACTTTGAGTGACAAAGGGCGGTTAAATGACAAGCGGCAGCAGCCGCTGGTGCGAAGGGTTCTGAGCAGGGACACGTGGCAGAGCTTGAAGCTCTTAGTGATCTGTGGTTTGCTGATGGGAGAAGCCTTTGGGGCTGGAAGCAGCACATGGCAAACAAAGGATCCACTGGTAGGCACGGCCGGAGCTCCAAGTAGGAATACACAAAACAGATAGTTAGAGGAGAAGGGACCATCTGGATGGGAGGGCTCGAGGATGTGCATCCAAAGCCTGGGGAGGATGGAGGCCGCAGGACGGAAGAGGTGGGGCCTGGGGGCAGGCCGACCCAGGTGGCCCAGTGACCACAGCGGGTTGTGTGAGCTTTAGATGCCCGTCCAGCTGCCATTCACTGCTACAACTGCTTACAGTGTAAGCACTATCCTCGTCCCTCCCTGTGTGGTCTGAGTTGTATCCCATACTAATTAAGAACCTGAGCTCTGAAGTCACAGATTGCTGGGTTTTTGTCCCAAGTCCATAACCTACATGATCTCTGCTGTGCTGTGCTAAATCGCTTCAGTCGTGTCCGACTCCTTGCAACCCCACAGGCTGGAGTGCGCCAGGCTCCTCTGGCGATGGGATTCTGCAGGCAAGAACACTGGAGTGGGCTGCCATTCCCTTCTCCAGGCGGTCTTCCCCGCCCGGGGGTCGAGCCCGGGTCTCTTCGGCCTCTCATGCACTGGCGGGTAGCTTCTTTGTCACTACTGCCATCTGGGAAACCCATGAGATCGATGGCCTGCAGCAAACTCTGGAATTGCTCTGAGCATCAGTACTCATGTTGAAAACCAAGATAATAATGGCTCCTATCTCACAGGTTACTTTTGAAGATTGCATAAGCTAAGGTATTTGCCCCGGCATCACCATCCCTATGCTACACAGAAAAGACTCAGCAAGCGTTGGCTGCTGCTGTGGCTATTATTATCACAATTTGATCTGGAAAATGCATTAGACATTAAAAAAAGCAATTAAAGGCAACGTTGGTAAAGAATACAGACGTTCTCTTGCAGATGCATGCATGTGTGTTTGGGAGCTTATGTGTAGGGTGCTGGGGTGGAGAATGAGGGAACTTCAAGCATGGATCCCCTGCTTGATGCTACAGGCAGAGCAAGTGGCAAAACTAATCTTGGAAAACAGTAGGGATCATGTATCACAAAAGTGCTACTATTTCCTTCCCTGCGGCACCCTACATCCAGTCATTTTTCCTGATGACATTCAGAAGAAAGGGGGGAAGAAAGCACAATAAAAGTACAATATGTTTCAGATGCTCGCATCACTGTTATCTACAGCTATTAAAGCAGGGAAACTCCCAAACTGGAGGTTCTAAAACCTGGAATCACCACCATGAAGAAAGCTTGACAGGAGCTGAAAGGACTCAGCACAGATGCAGGGGCACTTGGGATCATCGTGTCTAATGACAGCAAACTGGAAACAGCCTACCTGCCCACTGGGAAGGGCCTGCGGAGGAACCCTGGGTAGGTCCATTTGTGGAATATTACACAGCAGGTAAAAAGAAAGAGGCAGATCGAAACACAAAGACAAGGAATGTCTTCAAGACATATTAAATGAGGGAAAAGCAAGTCTAAAACTATATGCCCTGCATAGTGCTGTGTATATCAAATATGTCTACTTTACTTGTAAACATAGATGAAAATGTCTAGAAATCAGGCTACTATGGGCATTATCTCTGATTCAGGCTAGTATCCACTACCAAGGCAGTGGTAATGGGAACCTGTCTTCTATTACAATGGCCTGAGAGTTTTTTCATGAAGGTAATTGTGAAATACTACTTTAGATATTTAAGAAAAAAAATCAATAGACTAGATTTGGGTTCTACATATGGTTTCTTATAACACAGTTTCTGCAGCTAAAAACGCCTGAAAATCAATGGCCAAGATATTTAACCATAGGAAAATGGCCAAATAAATTAGATTCAGCTACTTGATGGGCCATTATGTAGTCATTAAAAGTTATAATTATAATGATTGGCAAGCAATCTGGGATGTGTTTATGATATACTAGGTAAAAAAAAGTAGAATATAAAATGATGAGTATAGGATGCAAGAAGACACAAATTAGAAGGAAGGACAAAAGTAACAATGTCAGAATGAGGCAGTTAGGACTGATTTCTAATGTTAACACTGAGAAGGTGTCTTTGAATTAAAAAAGGTAAATCGAACTGCTGATTTGATTTCTTTTGGACTTATCTGGGGATGTGTACTATGTACATGAAACAAAACTTACTTTTAAGTTAGTCTCTCAGACTCATAGAAACTATGCACAGGAATGGGTGTAATTCAAAGCTGTCTTCTGGTTAATCTTTGCTAAAAGCAGACACGTTTCCACTGACAGCTACCATGGCACGCCCAAATCCCTGAGAGGCCATTGCAGATGAAACTGCAAAGACATAGGTGAGAAGATCTCCATGACTCCCCTCCTCAGAAGGGCCTGAATGCACAGCCTTCCTGGGAGAGCAGAGAGCCTGGGGACGCCATTGTGAACGGGAGCCAGTTTCACTGGAGCCAGTGAAAGGTAAGCTTTCTACTGTGAAAGGGAAGAGGCACTATGCAAATACAGTCCCCAGTCTGAGCTAGCTAGTACAGGGGATTTTATGAACTCAAGAGTAAACTGTGGAACCCCAGTTCTGACAGGTGCACAATGGATTAAGGGATTCCTCTCACAAGCACTTGGGAATATAGAAGGGTTCATTTTTCCTGTCCATTCACGATGCACTGTCCATATGAAAGGCTCTGAAGACCCCACTGTTATATAGACATGTGGACCATAAGCGGGTCTAATTTCCAGACCCAATTCAGTCCACTTTGTAGCCTTTGACAGCCATCAACATTGGGATAATCACGGTAACTGAGGCAACTCTAATTTTTATTAAGTGCTTATAACATGTTAGGCACTATGCTAAGCACTTTTCAAATATTATTTTATCCCTTTCAACACTCTTGTGTGGGATGTAATTTTTTGGATAAGGAAACTGAGGCCCAAAAGAATTAAATGATCTTGACCAGAAAAACTTAGGCACCCAGGAGAAGCAGCAATTGGGTTTCTCATACCTGGATGGAAGCCCTAAGACACCGCTCATCTCAATCTGGTGAAACGCTGGTGTTCCTGGAGCCACAGGAAGGGAAACAGACAGAAACAAGCAGAGATGTTACTTTCCCAGCAAAGGTCCATCGAGTCAAAGCTTTGGTTTTTCCAGTAGTCATGTATGGATATGAGAGTTGGACTATAAAGAAAGCTGAGTGCCAAATAATTGATGCTTTTGAACTGTGGTGTTGGAGAAGACTCTTGAGAGTCCCTTGGACTGCAAGGAGATCCAAGCAGTCCATCCTAAAGGAGATCAGTACTGAATATTCATTGGAAGGACTGAAGCGGAAGCTGAAGCTCCAACCCTTTGGCCACCTGATTTGAAGAACTGACTCATTTGAAGAGATCCTGATGCTGGGAAAGATTGAAGGCTGGAGGAAAAGGGGATGAAAGAGGATGAGATGGTTGTGTGGTATCACTGAAGCGATGGACATGAGTTTGAGTAAACTCTGGGAGTTGGTGATGGACAAGGGATGCCTGGCGTGCTGTAGTCCATGGGGTCACAAAGAGTTGGACACAACTGAGCAACTGAACTGAACTGAACTGAACATTTAATGTGGAAGTAAGTTTTTCCCCTTTCAACACCTACCTCTGCTATCCCCTCGCCTAGGGAGACATCTCTAAGCATCCCAGGTAAATATTTCATCTCTTCCAGTGAGCTACTGAAATTGCTTGTCAGCACAGTGCATTGTAGATGAGCCTACAGATGTTTGATTTTTCTATTTAATTGCCATCTTATTTAAATATCTTGTTCATCTTTGTGGGAGCCCAATATCTTGTTTTTATATATTGTTATTCACAAAAATTGTTGATCAGTATATAGATACCTCTCTCATAACAAGCAACAACAAAATCAACCATACACAAAGCTAACCAAGGAAGTGAGATGTTGCATGAAACAAAAATCCTAACAGCTTTTGTCCTTGCACATCTAAAAACTCATTACAAAGTCCTTACTGCCCCAATAGACAATGTGTGTGTTTGTCTCTATTCTCTCAGCCTAGCAGAGTTTGGCACCGAGTAGGCAATCAATAAACACTTGCTGAACAAATGAGTGCATAAATGGAGAAATGAACCATCTTCTGTAGGAGGCAGGTATTATAAAACTGATAATGAGTAGCTAAATCATATGCGTAATAAAACCAGAAATATAATTTTACCTGATTTATTGGCACAGAATCAGCCATCACAAGGTTGATTATAAACATTAATTTTTGAGAAAATATTTCAAATATATTTTTTCTCTAGTCTTGGGAGTAATCATATTTTGGAACCTCGAGTTTGTACGTGTCTCCTGTCATACGATGGGGAGGTGGTGAAGGCAAGTGCCATCATGACTGACTGGGTGGATGAGCCTCAATTTGGCATAAGCAGGGGACTGGAAATATCAGTCCTGACACTCACGGATCCACAGGGATGAGCCGAGATTAAACGGGAAGGGCACCATCCAGGAGCTGTGTCCAACCCCCCCACAGACACCAAATGCACTGGAAGGTTCCTTCTCAAATTAACCTCAAACATAAAAATTTTCAAGTTTGAAAATAAAAATTAACCAGAGAGAAATATAAATAAGAAGAGAATCGGCTCTCTGCTTTAGAAGCATGAACCACCTTGGAGTTGGTGTTTCTCAAGGTGGGGTTCTGACCACCACCATCAGTATCAGCTGAGCGTTTGTCTGAGATGCATCCTCTCAGGCTCCACCCAGACATGTGGAACCAGTGGGACTCTGCAGTCTGGATTTTAAGAGGTATTCCTGGTGATGCTGATGTACATGCAAGTTCAGGAACCACTGCTTTAAGTCACAAGCTCTCTTTCTCAAAATAAATGCAAAACTTGATTTACAAAAATTTTTTAAAAAATGAATCAAGTAAGATAGAGCTGTATTTGGCATTCCTGTAAAAAAATATACAAAGCTTTTGTAATGGCTCAGACACTACTCTCTACGTAGATTCTCACGAGGATGCTATGAGGAAGAAAAGTGCCCTTCTGCCCATTTCACAGAGGAGCAAATGGAGGCTCAAAGTTTGAGTCATGTGCTGCCAGTCTATCTCGAGAGCCTGTGTAAGTCTGACTCATGGAACATGCTACGTGCCATTCACATCTCAGCTTTGAAGACTAGAGTCCAAAGGGCTAAGTGACAAAACCCAGGGTTGAGACACACTCACAGGTGGGTTCTGGGCATCATGCAACTTCCTTGCAGGAACCACCAGGGGTGCACACTTCACCCTCTCCCCCACCCCTGGGACCAGCATCAACCACAGAGGGCTGTGGTCACATGGTCACACCTGCCTTCTCCATTTGGCTGCCCCCAAGACAGAGCTGGGGTGAGGCTGATCCCTGCCTCCCTAGTGATGAGTAGCCGGGGGAAACCACTCAGGTCTCAGTTCTGCTAGCGAAGACCAATGTTTCAGTACTGAACACCCTTTCTCTCATTAGAGGGCCTCCCATGATTAAAAAAAAAAAAAAGACAGCCTCCACTTGTATGGCTCTTTCCATGCACCAGGCTCCAGTCTGAACTTCAATCTACTTGCAGTAACTCACTTACTCTAAAACAACCCTGTGAAGTTGATCGAGTGAGTGTTAATGTCCCCATTTGATGGATGAAGAAGTTAAGGCACAGAGGGGACATGTGATTTGTGCAAGCACAGCAGTGAGTTGCAGACGAGGGACCTGAGCCCATTGCTCCGGCCCCAGAGCCTTGTTGCCACCACGGTGATCCGTGTTCAGGTGGAGGGTGACAGGAGAACTGAGTACGGAACCAACAGACGCTAAAGGGACAGGTGGGAGAAGTGAGATGCCAACGATTAGAAATCTAGGCTGGCGGTGACTGAAGGAGAGAATTAATTTCAGTTTTGATACTCGAAGTGATATTTGCAGAGCAAGCACCTTAATTAAAAGTCAGTTCTTCCTGCTCTGCATCAGAGCTGTGCCTGGGGATGTGTCAGAGTTGGAGCCGGCAGTACGGGCATGAGGGCAGGGACTTAGTGATTCCTGCTTGTCGCTTTTCTCTTGGTGCCATCAGATCCTTACCGTTAGCCTCGTCAGCTGCTTTTATTGACTATCCTTCCATTTTGGGTCCCAAAGAAACATCTGGGGCCCCTATCCTGGCATTCTAACTAAGACGGCGCATCATAGATTGTTACAGATCATTGTAGAAATGAATTGCATCAAAGCTGGTCGATCCTGTCCCAAGGAGGGTAGGACATCTGAGCTGTCGATGAATGTGGAAACTGCAGCCTGCACAGCATGCATACTTAGCCGCTGATCCATCCCTAATGCCGGCAAATGAACCTGGTCTCCCTTCTAGGGGGCTGCCAGGGTGTGACAGGGAGGGGCGTGCTTCTCTTCCTTCAGCCTTCCTTTCTCCTGCATCTCCTCAGGTCCACGTGAGGAGCCCTCTGTTCTTTGCCCACTGCTGTTTGGGATGTCCCCAATAACCTGTAAGTTACCAAGTCCTGGGACCTTTCTAGACTCTCCTTCACATCTTTACTGCCTCAAGCAGTGTTGAACCAATGCAATGCTTCCTCTTGCAGAAAGCTCTTTCCTCTGTTCCGTAGACCCTACCCCTATCCCTGCCCCCACAAACAAGCTCATCTTGCCAGCTGGACCTTCCTTCAGGAACAGATATGTCCTCCTACTCTTCGCTCTACTGCCTCTCCCTGAGAAAATCTACTGTTTCTGAAAATAATGATGCTGGTGAGGAGGAGGACAATGATAACAGTAACCCCCCAGTTAATGTTTACTGAATGTTCACCAGGGCTGGCCCTCATCTCATGCTGACTCATCGAATACTCATTGCAGCTCCGCAGAAAGGCGCAAGGGGAAAGGGAAGCTCAGAGTTGTTGACTAGCTTGTTCAAGGACACACAGCTAGGAGAGGGCAGGCCGGGAGTCTGGGGCTCTACAGGAGGCACTGCAACCTTTGTGCACAGACCTGCGGAGCCCCTCCTGCACTCTCGGTGCTCCTCCCAGCTGGAAGGCAGGAGACCGGCCCCTGCATCTGCACATCCGACTAACGGACTAATGACTAACGTCGACCTCCCCCTCCCCCCACCTCATCTGCAAAACCCGAGCCTTTCCTTCCTGCCTTCTCCATGTATCAGTGATGCCACAATTACCCTAGAGCTTGGCTTGAACCCTGGCATTAAAAAAGCCCCAAAGTTTAACCCACTCAGCTCCATTATCTCCTACACAGAGTCAGGCAGGCCTCTTCCTATTATTTTCTCTCAGAAATTCCTGAGGACTAATTTGCATCACTGTACATGAGCCTCAAGGGCTTGGTGAATTTTCAAGTGCAGCCTTCCTCATTTCAGATGAGCAATCTGGGGTCCAGAGATCACAGAGCGAATCAAAGTGAGGACTAGAATTCAGATCAGCACGGTTTTACTTGGAAGGTTTTGAGAGAGGAAAATGGTCTGACTCTTCTTTGCATACTGCTCAAGGCCCAGTACAGTGCCTGGCACACAGTATGTGTAATTCACTTTCAAAAACCGTCTATTTCCAACGTTATTTTTCTGCTTCTTTCACCCTTTTTGTATTTCACTCTTGGTTTGTTGAAGTAACCTGCTTCTTTTCACACTCTTCTCCCTGTCCACAGACGTGAGATTCATCTTCCTAAAGCTCTAATTTCATCTGAACCTCCTCGGCTCAAATACGATCAGTGGTGTTTTCTTTATGTGCCCACTGGATGAGCTCTCCCACAGCTTGGCTCCTGTTTCTTCCCTCTCACTTCTTACGACATAAATTTTTTAGGGGTGGTGGTAAGATTTATTTTCTTGAAAACATTTCCTTCCTTCTTAACCCTTTCAATGCAGGTATGCCGCCACCAGGTGGCAGTAATGTACCACTAGCGCCATAGACTTCAGAACTGGCCAAACGCGGTCTGTTTTTCATTTTATGATGAAACGATAACTTTTAAAAGCCCAAACAGCATAGCTGCAAGACTTATGGTAGGATTTGTTACATTAACTCTAATGAAGTCATCGTAGAATTCATTCAAATTCATTCATTTCTGAGCAAGTCCTCTATGCAACAGACAAGAGAAGTCTACTGCACTTTGTTTAAGAGGGTAGACCTATCTGGCTCCTGTTTCTTTCACTAGGGCCAGAAAGAGAAGAGATGGAGAAACGGGTTGGAATAGCTCAGAGTTAAAAGCTGCTGAATCGTCTTGTGGGTTTCCTTCCATTGTTCAGAACAAAGAACCTCTTTACTCTGCTAATTTTCATTTTCTGCCCCTCATTTTCCTCTCTGAGGCTGGGAATGATTTAAATTATTTTGTAAAACCAGAGGAATGGGATTCTGAATGGTAAAAACTGATCTCAGTGAGTAACTTCCATTAAAAAGGCTCAGCTGACCTATGTTTGCTGAAGCACCTATTTCTAAATTTAATTAATGTTCACCCTTGTGTATTTCTATACATAATAAAACACTTAGGGGTGGTAGGAAGGGGACAATTCTTTGCAAAACTTGAAGTTCCTTTTTTGCAGCCATAGGCACAGATATTTATGAACTATCCGATGTTTGGGCTAATTTACAGGAACCACATCTCTCCTACCTCAGTGTTTCCCCAAGTACCTACATCAGAGTAGACCAGGAACCCTGAATTATACTTCTAGACTCAACTTTCCTCCCTGTCATCCTTTTTGACAAATTTTGAGATGTTTATGATAGCTTCTAACTGTGAAGTTTTACTCATTCAGTTTCACTCAGCCAAGTGATGAAAGTACCCATTTTGAATTCTAAAGGTAAAAGGCAAAAAAAAAAAAAAAAAAAAAGAAGAAGAAGAAAAAAAGAAAGAAAGAAAAAAAAAGACAGGGAGAGGAAAAACGTGATTATCTTTATCTCCAACAAAAATGTGTGGGGAGAAATTAAAGCTAAGTGTGAAACTCTTTGATACCTTTGTGGAATGTTAATGCAGTTGGAGAAGGCTATCTGTCTGGAGTCCTGGCTCCCTTATTATTTCTGCGGCTGGGTGATAAAGCCGCCTCCTTAATGGCACAGAAGTGTGCACAGACTGAGGTCAAGTGTGAAAACAGCAGGATCTGATTTTCTTGGCCAGAAACTCATCTTAGGGAAAATTTAGAAAGCCTTTCTGAGGTAACTTTTCTTTCTTCTGTAAAATAAGGACTCAGCTGGGTGAAAATGATGCATTATTTAACTTCTAAAAATTATTTAGCCTCTCTCAACCTTAGTTTTTTTCCATCTGCAAAATGGGGACGCTGTTACCCACCTGTCCATGTTGTGTGGGAATTAAATGAGAAAGTAGGAGCTGGCATGGAAGGGGTTCATCCATGGTGAGTCTAATCAGACTCCACTGCCACGGAAAATGCTAGTTTAAAAATGAAATTAAAAATATTAAAATGTAATTAATCCCCAAGAGGCAAAGTCTTAATTAACTAGCATGGCCTCATTTCAAAAAATCCTACCCTTTTGGATTAGGAACATGGATAAACATGGCCATCACTTCTTAAGAGCTTTCATTTCTTACCTGCAACTTGGGAATGGAGGTGTTGGGGGAGCTTTCCGTGAACTTCTCGTTTCATCAGAGGGAAGTGCTGGCTGACTGATTAGGAAAGCTGTACGCCTCCGTGAACATCATGTACTCCTACCACCATCTCTTGAGACTCAGCCTTCTAACTACTACAGACACTTAAAAAGCAGCATATATTTGGTTGGAATTTCATACCTTCAGGCAAAAATAGCCACAAGCATATTCTCAACAGAATAGAATATTGTGAATGAAACTGAAATTAATTTGGTGGACAGAGATTCAAACTGGTTCTAGCACAGTACAACAAAGATCAACTCCTCTATTCGAACTACTGTGTTTCACCTCCAGCCTTATTATTGTTGAAAACATTGGCGAGGGCATAGATAAGGATCACAAAAGTTCCCTGGGCACCATCACTCTGCCCTGGGCCCTTCACAAAGGAAATGACACAGAGAGGGGGTCAGAGCATGAGTCTGGGGCCTTTTGGCCCGCTTTTGAACCCTAGCTTGGTCACTCAGCAGCTGGGCAACCTTGGACAAGTTCCTTAACCTCTGGGTCGAGAGTTTAAAAATCCTTCCAGGTGACACCAACACACGGAAAAGTCTAGGAGTATCGTATTAAGGCAAGTTCCTTCATGCCTTTATGCCTCTGTTTCATTATGGGAAAATCACAGCATGTAACATACTGCATATGTTACGTGAGAGTAAATGAGATAACGAATGTTCAGTGTTTAGCATACTACTTGGTACATAGCAAGGGCTCAGTAAACCTAAGTCTGATCTTCCTCATAGCCACCGCGGTGGTCGTGATTGTCATCCCGCCTCGGCATCACCATCACTGCCGTCACACCAGCAGCAGCACCATCACTGTTAAAGTTGCCACCGCTGTCCTCTTCACCACGAGCACCACCCCCGTCATCTTCACAGCCACTCCCCACCATCGCTGCCCTCACCATCATCACCACCAGCACCTGTCTCTCTGGGAGCTGCCATTGACTCCTTTGGGGCCCCCTAGAATGCTTGGTGCTCAACACCACGATCTTGATATCCTGTTTCTCTTCTCCACCATTTGGAAAAAGTGACGCACTAGCAATCGATTAAAAATTCTTCATGAGCTAAGAATGTTGATTTCACTCTGTGTAAGTGAAGCTTCTTCGTAACATTCTTCTCCATGCACTGAAAACCTGCTACTAATAACAGTCATGCCTGCAGGTGGGGGCTCCAAGTTTGCTCTGTACATTAATTCGTTTGGGCCCCGCACCTGCTGTGGAAGGAACTATGAACCCTTTCTCAAAGGTGTGGTCTACACAAGAGTGAAGTAGTATAAATGCAGCCAGAACTCCATCAGCCATTCTGCGCATCACTGTAGGCGTGGGTCACCCATTATATCAAATTCTCAGTTTCGGATGAATTCCTTTTTGCATTTGGCATGGAAGGTGATAAGTATTTTCTGAGCTATTTTTCAGCTGTGAGCTTCAGTCTGCTGAGATGAAATATGCAGATCAGGGTCTGAACAGCTGTAGCATTCCAGAGTGGCTGGTATTTTGGTGGGCTTTATTTTAAAATCTCTGACAGTTCAATCTCACTAAATAATTCAGCTGTTTAGGAAAAGCCATACGATCTTAAAATAAGTCCCTGAAGGTCTGTCTCNCTGAGCTATTTTTCAGCTGTGAGCTTCAGTCTGCTGAGATGAAATATGCAGATCAGGGTCTGAACAGCTGTAGCATTCCAGAGTGGCTGGTATTTTGGTGGGCTTTATTTTAAAATCTCTGACAGTTCAATCTCACTAAATAATTCAGCTGTTTAGGAAAAGCCATACGATCTTAAAATAAGTCCCTGAAGGTCAAGAATATAGGTTGAAATTTTATTTTTTGGTGAACAGCATTTGACAAAATAACAAAAATGTCCCTTGTAATATCTCTTCCTTTACATCTTTGAACAAAATTACCAAGCACACATCACTGGATGTTCATTTATAAACATTCTACGTCTTCTCCATGCATTTCTGGCAGGGTATTAAGCTAACATTCTGATTTCACTGCTCCCAATGAAGTTAAGAATTCTAAAGAACAATTTCAAAACGCAGCTCTAACTTGAGGTGTCACTGATCATTTGGAAAGCTCTTTGTTACATCTAGCCCAGGAAAAAAACAAGCCTCACATTATGAAAAAGCTAGAGTATTGACTTCATAAATCTGTTAAAAAAGTGGGGGGAAGACGCCTTGTAGAAGTTTTGCAGGACAAAGCTGAAGCCTGCTCATCCATCATCAGTCTCTTCGAGGTGACACGCAATTCAGGAGCAGAGCATTTGCATCCAGAAAGATACTGGCCAAGGATTTCTTGTGCCCCTTGAAGATGGGTGTTTCAGCTGAGCCTTCAGATTGGTAGCTTTTAGACAGCTCCTCATGGATGTGGAGGACACAGAGTGAAGATCTTTGGGGAGATCTCATCTAAACTCAGGCAGAAACCTGCACTCCTTGAGGCTGATGGCATGCTAAGGTTCATCTACTTCAGATACCTCCATGTCCCATTTTACAGATGAGGAAACTGAGGCCCACAGAAAATATATGATGTGGGTCCATTAACACATTCAGTTAGTAACAAAGCCAGGGCCAGGCTGCAGCTAGCCCTGGGGCATGGGGAGGATACACATTAGAGCTCGTCTGTGTATTCCTCTAACTTGGCTGACAAGTACAGGTATAGCCATTTTTCTTGTGTACAAAAGACATTTGGCTTCTGAACTGTGATCCAGCCCTTACTGTGTGACGCAGGCCAAACCTCTTAAATCCTCTAAATTCCAGTCTCCTTCGATACAAAACCCCATTATTAATCCCCACTTCATAAGGATGTCACATTAATGAAATCCTATATTTAAAAATACTCAGAACAAAGCTTTGTATGCAGTAGTACTCAATAAAGGCTCATGCATGGGGTCATCCCCTCTGATGCCTAAAACATTTTCTCCCGGGCTAGGGTGTGGGACCCATTGCCAAGGGAAACCTAGATTTTCCAGCTGAATCGTTATAAAGTCTGCATGTAGTGCTCTGATGAGTACTTCCATACTTTCCAGACTCTGTTTCCATTCTGGTCCAGGAAAGCACAGGCCTTTGACGCCTCACAGTGCTAACCAGCCTCTTGGTAGCAGCTGTCACTGTCAGAAGAAGTCATCAGGAAAAGCATGGTCTTAGCTTAGGGCCACTCACAGAGTTGCCTAACTATAAAGAATAGCATGCACAGAAAATTACAAATAGACTTTTCCCATGTATCACAAATTATTCATGTTCCTCTGAAAATTTAGAAAATATCAGTGACCAAGAAGTGAGGGGGGAAAAATAGAAAACACTTATAATTCCACCAATCTGTGAAAGTCACTGTTAATGTTTCGATAGGAACATACATTTTATATAGATTTAACAAAGTGGGTTCTCGCTATTTGTCAATGTTGAATGTGAAGTTTTCCCCAAATAATTAAATAGTTATCTTTTAAATGGGTATATAATATTCCACCATTCACACACTTAAAGTACTGAACAACTGGTAGAACATGATTACCAACCAGTCAGAATGGGGAGAAAGAGCTGGTAGAACCATATTGGATAAACCAGATGATTACTGGTCATGGTTGTACTATAACCAGTTTCTTATTCAAAATCTTGCACTTCCATTAAAAAAAATTTTTTTTTTCTCACTGCAGCAACACTTTTCTGATGAAAAAGCAGATGGTAAAATCCTGACATGCATCTTTAAGTATATTATGAAGTTGAATTCCTAGAAGTGTAAAGGGTATGTCAAAGGATAAACACAGGTTTGGGATGCTGGCAGAAGGCAATCTTTCCAGGATATCCATCTCCAGGTCAGTCATGATTATGCACTCTTGTTTTCCCATGACCCCCAAGTGGACAGTTAAGAAAGGTTAACGGCCACGCTGGAAGGGCACCGGGACTGCTCTCCTCCCTACCTGGCTCCTGACTGCTCCAGCGTAGAGGAACTCCGAGTTGCAGAGACCCCCTCCCGCCAGGATAGAGAGCGAGCCCTGACTTGCACAGCGCTAGGGTACTAGGCAGAGCAAACTCCTGGGGCTTCGGTGCTGCTGCTAACTAAATGAGTCACTTTGTCCTGGTCGGGGTGGCTTTCTTACATGTAAAGGGGATGACTGGGCCAGACCACTACCCTATTTCCTTCTGGTGTCATCAGCCTAAGAGTCACAATTCTGTGTCCCCACATGCTGACACTACTGCATTTTAATGATGAAAGCTTTCTTCCCTTCATGTACCACCTCTCTGATTCCTCTACACCCCCCCCAACAACCCAGTCTCCATCTGCACAGGGATCAAGGCAGCTTTTTTAAAAATATAAATCATCCAGGGACTTCTCTATACTCTGAGACAAAAGTCAGACTCTCGTCCACACCCACAAGAGACTTGGGCAGTCTCACCCCTGCCCACTTCTCCAGCCCCATCCTCCCCTTTGGGTGCTATGCTGGCAGAAAAATCACACTCATTTTCAAGCTCATTCCTACCTCCAAGATTTTGAAATCCCGTTCCTTCTGCCCGCTTACCTTAAGACCTTCCCATGGCAAAGCTCTTTTGGGTCTTACCCTTTGAAATGATTATTCCCTTTGCCTAGAACACGTGTCCCCTGATTTCAGGTGGTATCAATTTCTTCCCGCCTTCAAGGTCTCCACTCAAATGACAACACTGATTCAAATTGCCCTCCTCTTTGGTCATTTTCAACCTTGCTATCTTATTTTCTTCTTTGCATTTAGCACAACAGTATCATGTTTTATTGACCAGCTATTCATTTATTTTTATAGAATATAAACTCTGTCAGAGAGAGGACACGTGGGATTGAGAACACTCGCAAGATACTTGTTGAATGGATGGGAGGAGTAAGGGAAAGTTTGCCATTGATACCGAGGAGATGGCCTGGTACCGTGAGCCGGATGCTGGCATTTTCTTGTTGCACATGAGCAACTTTGTGGATCATCAACATCAGACAAGACCACTCAGCAACCACTTGGACCAGGACAAGAACAGACCACTCTGTAGCTGAGTCTGAGCACAGACAGACTGAGCAATGTCCACACCACCCCTTCCTGGCTCATACGAGTGACAGCAGCTTCTTTGCTGATCACGACTGTGGCCTCGCCCTAGTCCTCCTGCCTATAGATAGGTGTATTAGGTTTCCAGAGCATCCACCTCAGAGCTCTGCTCCACTTTTATGAACCTTCTCCCAAGGCAGCTAACAGGAGCCACATCTACACCTTCCCTCAACCCTCTCACAAGGATGCCCACCATTCCCCACAGTATGTTCTCCCTCCTCTCAATGAGCAACAAACCCAACTTGCTCAGCTACAGGTGTGTTCCTGCTGGCTTCTGGCTGAACGACAATGACGGGGGAAAAAAATCATAATAAATAATACCTTTTTTTTCTTGAGCAACTGCTACAGGCTGGACCACTGTTTCCAATTCAACAGCCTTGGAATGCAGCTGATAGTATTATTATTCAGATTTAAAAGATGAGGATGCTGACCTCAAATTGGAGAAGTACCTTTCTAAAGTCTCACAGCTACTGGGAGGAATCTGCAGTTTGGACTGTGCCTTTCTGACTGCAGATCCTGTATATTTTCTCATTGTTACAGTGTTTTCTTTATCTCCTTTTCCTTTAGAAGCTATGTCAGATGCTCTAGTCTAGTAATGAGGATATGCGTGATAAATACGTCTCCCTTACTAATTTCTCCTTTGAAATGATGAACAATTCTGAAGGTGTCAACCTCTGTGAACGTTTGCATTTTAGATTTCTGCTCCTTCAACGTCACTGCCACAGAAAGTTTCTGGCACAAACATACGGAATATCTTCAGCATCAGAAGAAATATTTTAAGACAATCACTCTGCCATTTGGAGGAGTACAATTGTGAAATGGAGCAAATACTTTAAAACCATAGATTTGTGAGAAAGGTAGTTCTCCATTTGGATTTTAGTAGGAGAGAGTTCACTAGCTGTCTCTATTTTGTGTTCTTGCTGTTTAAATAATGTCTCTTATCTTTTGTCTTTGAAATCTGACTAGTGAATAAATTTAACAGGTTCCCCAGAAATTAGAACTCAAGGTTGGTGGTAAATGAAAAAGATATATGTGTTTATATTAATACATATATGTAGACTTTACAGATCATTACTGAGAGTCAGCAGTGAACTGAGGCCTGGGCTAGGGGTCTCCATCAAAGCAACCTTAAATGCTNACCCAGGGATCGAATCCACGTCTCTTATGTCTCCTGTGTTGGCAGGCAGGTTCTTTAGCACTGAGCCACCAGGGAACCAAATTTCACATTCATTTCTATTCTCTAATTTTTCTTTTAAGAACACTTAACATGAGAGCTACCTTCTCACCAAAATTTTAAGTGCATAGATAGTATTAACTATAGGTGCAATGTTGAACACATATCTCTAAAGTTTACTCATTGTGTATAACTTAGCTTTATGCTGGTTGAGCAGCAACTCTCTATTTTCCCCTCTCCACCAGCCCCTGGTGACCACCATTCTTCTCTCTGCTTCTGGGAGTTCAGCTGTTTTAGGCCTTTCAAGGGGAGCCATGCAGTATTTGTCCACGTGTGACTGGCTAGTATCGCTTAGCGTGGTGTCATCCACGCTGCTGCATATGACAGGATTTCCTTCTTTGTTAAGGCAAAATAGTAGTCCACTGTATGTATAAACCACATTTTCTTTATCCATCCATCAGTGGACATTATAGTGCTGGTCTATTACATAGACTGGATCTAGGGTAAGTCGGAAAGATATGTGGGTCACTGGGTGAAGCCTTTATTTTATTAACCAAATTTGTATAGCATGTTGCCTGTTCTAAGGGCTTTATCAACATGAGTTCATTTAATATTTATTATATCTCCATGAGGTAAGGACTATTATTATCTCACCCAACTGATAAAGAAACTGAGGCACAGAAAGATTGAGCAACCTGCCCAAGGTCACACAGTCAATAAATGAAAGTTGGCTTCTGGGGTTTGTGCTCTTAACCATCACACACCACAGCATCTTCTTGGTGGCCAATGTCAGGAGCTAATGCTCATGAATATCCATCTACTGGTGGGAAAGGAACGGGACCCAGCATACCTCAAGGACAGCCAAGGGAAAGTACACTTTATTGTTTTGACTTTGATTTAATTTGATCCCAGGCATGACAATCATGAAACAGTTTCATCATCCTAGTCTCTTACACTAAAAAGAAAAAGAAAAAAAAAAAAGCCTGTTACGTTTCTGATGGAGGCTCTGATGGAGTTTTAAATATAATTATTTCAGGCCTGTTTATCCATACGGAGCCCTACCAATGGTGCGTGATGATTTATCTCTATGGATTAAATGTCATGATGGAGGAGCTGTGGTCTAAATCATACATTCACAGCAGACCTTGAGAGACTCTGAAGGTCTTCCAGCTGCACAACAGAAAATGACCTAAATTTTCAAACTTTTCTTTTTGTTATCACGTAACTGAAATTACACATGGGATACACTACTTAGTGTATCAGTAATAATATGCTTTAAGTGATAGGCGCATAAAAGCCCCAGGTTTTCTCAGAGATCCCAGTTTATCAGTGCAGGTGAGTCTAATAGATTCACTATCAGACTGATGAACTCATACCAACTTACAAAAAAGCATAAAGGCTTCTGAGCCAAAGAACACAACTGAGTACTTAGTTATGTTACTATTCATTGTCCAACACTTTTTTAAAAGATAATAAACACTATGCATGGTACATCACTATAAACCCCAACGTGGAAGAACATATGCGATGAGATTGCCTCAGAATGAAATAACCAATGAAATGGAATTTCAGACCAAGAAATTTGTTACACTCTTCCTCAAACTATTTCACTTGGCAATAGCCCCGTTAGTCACCTCTAGAGCCGGGCTTCCTGATCTTGGCACCATTGGCATTTGGGGCTGGATGGCTCTTTGTGGTGGGGCTGCCCTTGGCACTGCAGGACACCGAGGGCCATCTCTGGATCTCTGGCCTTTACCCACTAGCCGCCAGTAGTACACCCCAGGCACGACAACCCCAGACGCCTCCAGACTCTGTCAAGCATCCTTTGGGGAAGTGTGCAAAATCACGCCACAATTAAACCACTACTCTAGAATATGACTGTTCAGTGGGACTGGCTGTGGAGACCTATTCAGTAATGAAATGTTGCTGGGTCTCTGAGACCACATGTTGATTTATTAAATAGGTATTTATCGATTTTATTTATTTTTAAAATATATTCCTTTTTAAAATATTCTTTTCCATTCTGGTTTATCACAGGATATTGAATATAGTTCCCTGTGTTCTACAGTAGGACCTTGGTGTTATTAAACAGCCATTTATTGAGAGCCTGTTAAATGTCAGGTGACATGGAAGAGTCAGAGGAAACTGCAGTGAGCACAATATGGTGAACGTGGGCTACAGCTTAATAATGGGGTGAATGCCGATGCACTTCCTTTACTATCTCTTGTAGATTTGTAACTATTTAAAAGAAACTAAAACACTAAAACAAAATATAATACTTTGCATGCAGCTGATTCACAGATGTAGGTTGAAATCTCTTCATTATATGGTGCAGAAGATTTAATCTCTTCAGTACACTTTCCACCCCATACACATATACAAATGTGAAAATGTGAAAGTGTTAGTTGCTTAGTTGTGTCTGACTCTTTTCAACCCCATGTACTGTAGCCCGCCAGGCTCCTCCGTCCATGAAATTCTCCAGGCAAGAACACTGGAGTGGGTAGCCATTTCCTTCTCCAGGGGATCTTCCTGACCCAGGGATCAAACTCAGGTCTCCTGCACTGCAGGTGGATTCTTTACCGTCTGAGCCACCAGGAAAGCCTGAACACAAATGCAGTTGTGTTCATTTCACACACACACACACACACACACACACACACCCTACTCAATAGACAGTTGAGCTGTGACAAAGAACCTCTACAGAAAACACCAAAGTTTCTTTCTGTCTCCTGTAGAAGTGTGTATGCAGGCAGTCCCGAGCTGGTTCAGTACAGTTCAGTAGCTAAGTCGTATCTGACTTTTTGCAACCCCATGGACTGCAACACGCCAGGCTTCCCTGTCCTTCACTATCTCATGGAGCTTGCCCAAACTCATGTCCATTGAGTTGGTGATGCTATCCAACCATCCCATCCTCTGTTGTCCCCTTCTCTTCCTGCCCTTAATCTTTCCCAGCATTTGTTCTGACAAAATGTGGTCCAGTGGCAAAGGGAATGGCAAACCACTTCAGGTTTCTTGCCCTGAAAACACCAATCTGGTGAGGGCCCTTTAATAGTGGAGATATTCAGACTCTACTTTCTTGCTCTGCCTTGTGGGCCCTCTGTTTCCTAGAAGACTGCATATAGCTCACCTTCTTGCCTACTTTTCACCTAGCAGGAAGGAAAACAGGGATTAAAGAAGAATGACAAGGGATAAGCACTAGCATCTTATAAAGGGTGTTCCCTGGAGGCACCCACATGGCCCAATGGCCCAAACTTAGTGATAAAGACTACATCTAGCCACAAAGGAGGCTGAGAAATGCAGTCTTGACTCTTGGCGGACACTTGCTCAGGGATCTTTCTGTTCCTACCGAGGGAGGGAGAACAGATTGGAAGACAATGAGCAGTGTTGACTGCAGTCCCCTAGGGGCATTTTTCCTTCCTGCATTTTTCTCCTCTCCATTGATATATCAACTTCATTGAAGTTATTCAGATGCTCTTGATCTGGGATTCCATTTCATTTGATATGTTGGTAAATGTTTAACAACCAGCCCTTCTCAGGGTGGGAACTGGCAGTAGGGAGACACAACCTGATTTCTAAGTTTGCCAGTTTTTGCGGTATAAATACTCCCACCATGGCCGATTGATTGCAAGCTCCCAAAGTGCCTGCAGGTGGTGCTGGGAGGAAACATACGCAACTGGCTCTCACGTCAGCACCAGCTGGCTTCACCACAACTGTGCTTAGGGGAAACACTCGGCACAGTGTCTGGCACCAAGTAGACTCGCGATGGCTTACTTTACTAAAAAATTTAAAATATGTGATATGCTTATATCCCACTCATTCCCCATGGATTTATTGAGTGCCTACTATGTGCTGGGCTTGTTAGCCTCTTAATGGGGGTGAGATAGGGGACAAATCAGACAAGATTCCTACCGCACACAATACGGCTGGCAATATTGACAACAATCAATAACCACAACAGTAAATGCAGAAGGACAAAGGCGACAAGTGTGGAGAGAGGGAGTCACGTTCTATAAGCTGAGCGTGAGTCGCCTAGATCTGGAGGTGAGGTTCAGGGAAGAGCACGTTGGCAGAGAGATCAGTACTAACAAAGGCCCCAGGGTGGGGTGGGCAGAGCATGGCATGGCCGAGGAAGGCCAGGATGGACTGCAGGAGCACAGTGGAGCAGAATGAGGAGGAGAATAGAGGAAGCAGCCACTGGACCAGTCAGAGGTAGACAGTAGTTTATCTTTCAGAAGCAACAAGGAGCTTTGGAGGCTTTGAAGGCAGTGCCATGGTACCAGTGTTGGGAAAGAGACCACTCTGACTGCGCCAATAAGGACACACTGAATGGGGGCTTCACAGATGCAGGTGGTACAAGAGAGGAACGATGGCATACCCTTGGCTAGAGTGGAGGCAGTGGACACAGAGAGAATAGATACATTTTCACATGAAGGGGTGGCATTCCTAAGACTGGGGCATGAGTAAGCTCCAGGGGAAACATGGGAGAGGACTAAATGCTTTCTCACTTTGGACCCTGGATGGATGTGGGTTTTTATGAGTTGGGATAGAAGGAGTGGAGGAGAAATCATAAGTTAGATTTTGAGCTTGTGTACTTGGACTGCAAAGAGAACAAACCCGTCCATCCTAAAGGAAATCAACCCTGAATATCACTGAAAGGACTGTTGCTGCAGCTGAAGCTCCAATACTTTGGCCACATGATGCAAAGAGGTGACTCATTGGAAAAGACCCCAATGCTGGGAAAGATTGAAGGCAAAAGGAGAAGGGAGTGGCAGAGGAAAAGATAGCTAGATAGCATCACTGACTCAATGAACATAAATTTGAGCAAACTCTGGGAGACAGTGGAGGACAGAAGAACATGGCAGGCTACAGTCCATGGGGTTGGAAAGAGTCGGACACGACTTAGTGACTGAATAATAAGAACGACACTTGAGCCATTTTGTCTTTTGATGATCCTTGAGGAAAGCACCCTCATCACACCAGTGGAGAAATAAGTTCAGAGCCAAGGCCACACAGCTATTGAAAGGCATGGCTGGGACTCAAACACAGATCTTGTGATAACAAATCCCATGTTTCTACCACATAACACAAACGGGCTCTAACAGGGTCCTTCTTGAACCAGCGGCAGAATGAGTGTAGTTACTGGAAAACCTCATTAACCTGAGCGGCAAGGTGGGACCTCAGCTTATGTACAAAGAAGACTGGGCTATTAACGATGCCCCTTCAAATTGCTTTGAACAATTTCTTCTGCACTGGCCTAATGAGCCCTGTCCTGCACTTCTGGGAAACCTCTCACCTTGTAAAGTAAGACCATCTGATCATGCTCTGAATATTAACCTTGAATGGAAAGAAAAATAAGCAATAGAAAAGATTGATTTTCCTTCACCCCATGCAAAGAAAACACTTTTTAATGAGCCACTAAGTATAACTCATATTTTTAGATTGAGAGGGTTTTGTGATGAGGGAAAAAAAAAATCCTTGTGAACTGTTACCAATGGCATGATGCTCAGCAATAAAGGCGCTGAAACCCTCTCACCTCCTGTGTGGTTTCTGCATAAACAGGTGTGATGTGATGGGACAGTGGCTAAAGGCACCGTCAGGAATCTATATCAGCCTGTTTGCCTCGTCTGTCACCAGGTCAGCTCAGATGGATGTGGGAGGGCACGCTTCTCTCATGCCAGGCTGACCAATCTTCTGACGGTGGTGCTCCTGAGTCAAACATTTTTAGGAGAAACCACACCTGGCCGCTGAGCTAATGAAAATGCAAATGAGGAACTGCTTCTGGTCGCAGAGAATGAAGCTAACTGCCTGTGGTAAAATTAGCAGGGTCGTGAAGAGGACCATTCACGAGCTTACTTTCCCTGGGTCAGTGTAGTTTGCTGTGTATGCTCACATCATGAATTCTATCACATGGAATAGAAGTCCCTACTCACATAGAAGTTGAGATAGACGTCACTGCTTTTTTATTTTCTGCTGACTTCTTGGACCCACTTCACAAGCTTAATGAGAAGGCAGGATAAGTTCTATTTTCCCCAAGTGAGGCCCCAAGATACTGGGTAACCAAATGATCATCACATCAAATATATAAGAGAGTCAGGACCCCAATGCAAGGGGATTTCTCCCGGGTCTGCACACTCTTCCTGCAGTAAGCTCCAGAGAGCAGGGACTTGGTTTTGCTCCTTAGTATCTGGCACACAGTAGGTGCTCAATAAGTATCTGTGGCTGATTTCTGTGTGCCTTTCCTTCCCTGTGGCATGGTGCCATAGAGAGACAAGGGGACTGGAAAGTGGAATGCCAAGGCTTCATCCAAGAGCATGGATAAGCAGTAGAACCTCTTTTGCCTTTGGTTTCTTTCCTGCAAAATGAAAATAACCCAGTCCCAACCCTGCAGAGGAGCTGTAAGGATAAAGTCAAACAGGACGATGAGAGTTTCCTTCAAACAGCACATGTTTAAGGTATTAAAAACACTCCAGTGGCCTGTTTGCTCTTCCTGGTCAGATGTGCAAGGCTGTGTGAGAAAGGCAGCTGCGGAGACCTGCCTGCCTGCGTCATGCAACTTTGCCTTCCAGAACTTTCCTGGGGAGGGCCTTGGGGGCAGCTTGTGACATTCATATAAGCCTCAGAGTCTTCTAGGCCTTTCTTCACCCACAGTCAGATAGATACGTGCTGGCCCCTGCATGCCAGAGCCCTCTTTGACCTCACTCTAAAGGTTTCCTTTACAGCTCAGTTTTTACCGCTATCTTCACAGCAGCTGTGATCAAAGCTGTGGGGTCGGGTGAGGAATCCTCCTTCACTCTTCTCTCTACCACAAGAAAATATGACCCCAATCTGTCATTTGCTGGCCATTCCTCTAGAGATGTCTTTCCTAACATTTCTCAGCCTCAGTTATCTCATCTGTGATTAGGGACCATGAGCAAACCCCTCAGGCGGGTCACAGGACTGAATGGAGTGCAGAGTTCTGGGCCTGGAACATTCAAGCAGTGACTGCAGCAGTGGCATTCCAGTGGCTCATTCTGACAACTAGTGCTCTCTTATTCAACGTGCATGGCAGCCCTGTAGATAAGACAGAGCTCCATGTGACTGGGATCCTCATTTGCTTCCAAGCTGTGTTTGCTGCAAATCATAGATTTCCAAATGAGCAACTGGATTGTACCACCCACAATCGACCATTTCACAGCAATCATCGCTCCACAACAGCCTGAGTGACTATCCCCTGGGGCATTTGAAAACTTCAGTTGGTATCCCTTCTACTCTTGCTTCCTTCAGTCCATCTCCCAACATAGTAGCCAAAAGGATCATGTTAAAAGATAGGTTAGATCGCACCCCTCTTCTGTTCAAAAGCCTCCAGTGCCTTCCCCTGTAACTCAGAGTAAACCCGAAGCTCACAAAAAGTTCTACAAAGACCTCCCTGGTTTGCACACCTCTGCCTTATTTCCTCTCTGCCATTGCCTCCTGCTACCATGCTTGCAGGAATAATGAAAATGATAAGCAGAGAGGACCAAGGAGGTGAAAGAACCTTGACCCATGCTTGCCTCGTGACAACTTAGTTGGTTCAATTAAACCAACAAAGTAACAAGTGAAAGAAGTGTTTAGATTGAAACAGACAATCTAAGCATGATAAAGTTTTCTCTCTCCAAGTATCTGGAACATGGAAGGGGAAACTGCCAAATAGAAATGTGACTACTGGGTAGGAATATAGGAATTTCAGATCAATGTTGGTAATGAATCTTCTTACAACCTCATTTGACAATGAATGGAATGAGCTGTTTGATCAGAAAGCAAATTCTCCACCACTGCAAACATTTAAGCAGAGACTGGAAAATTATGGGACAGAGAAGCAAGATTTCAAACATCAGAAGGTGGATGCAATGGGACTACGTTTAACTTCCCTTTAAACCCAGAGTCTGTCATTTGTAATGTTGAAAAATAGAGGGAAAATAAATAAGAATCAACTGCTTTAGCTTCAACAATGGTAAGCAATTCAATGTCAACAGTGAGTGCGTGTCATAGAGGAATATTGCAAAGGTGTTTTACAGGAGGATCTCTGATTGGGCCAAGTTACTGAAGCAAAATACTAAGTTCTTGGAAAGGTAAGCCTAAATTGGTCCTCTTATTCTTGGCATTCTGAGGAGAAGTTGCGGAGGGGCAGAGTGAAAAGTTTAAGACTATGGTCCAGTGGAGATGCAAGCGATGGTCAATCCTATTAATAATCGTGGAAAAGGGAAGTTGCTCTAATTGCCAAATGTCACACTAGGCTGTTGGACAGGAAACCAGGTCACACACTTTCATTTCTTTGCCTCCGCTCTTTTCTCTTTCCTTCAGGTCATCTTCAAGGCTATGTGTGTGTGTCTGTGCTTGTGTGTGTGCGTGTGCGTATTTCTCTATTGTCTTTTAGTGTGTAATTCAATGGGTTCATTCAACAAGTACGGTGGCAGACCATCTGGTGCCTGGCAGGGGAATACAATGATGAGCTAACTCTGGCCTGAAGGGGTGACCGTTTCCTTTAGGACTGGTTGTCAGAGAAGGGATTTGCAAAAGGCACCCCTGCCTCATAAAGAAATTCTTTGGGTTCAACCCTAGTCAAGGAGGGGTTGAAGAGACCTGCTTTGGACTGATCATGTAAAATGGGCCTCCCTAAGTCATGACGTGATTTCACAACACGCAGTGAGACCTTTCTGTGAAAGCTGTTGTTCTGACCTCATCTTACGGAGAGAAGCCACAGTTGACCCTGACAGCAATATCCTGTCCCACTATCAATACCAGTGTCCTAAATGATAGGCTTTCCGCTCTTTTCCTTCTGTAACTGTCTCACTATGCCAAGAGGAAAAGACACTTGCTCCAGGAAATATTTTGAGAGCAGGTTATCTGCGCCCTTTAAGAGGGAAGCTGGTAGAACGAATTTCTGGAATTGGTTACTAAAGATAAATGCAATGGATGTATGGTCCATTGCGATGGTTATTTTAACAAATAAACCAAGAATGGTGGTTGAATGCATTGGAAAATAGGGAAATTTGAAACAACCGATTTACCCTGAAAACAACAGAATCAATGTAGCAGATAGATTTCCCCTAAAATACAAACAAATGAATATGTGTGGCTTATCCCACAACAAAAAAAGGCAAGGAGAGACTGTCAAGCAGATGTAGAATTCTGTCTGTTTCCTTGTCTTACAGACTGATTTCTAATGTCTACTTATTTCTTACTCTGGCAACAAATCTTTTTGAGTGTCTTACACACCTCCTAGGTGCCAAGTGCTGAAAGTTCTGATTTTCTAGGTGAATGCTTATTTTCATGGCTCATTCAGAGAGTTATTTTGACAAAACATTATAAATCGTGAGATGTCATTGTCATCTCTATACCCAGCAGAGCTTTTTTAAAAAGCAGAGTTCTATTCTCTCATTGGACAACATAAGAAGAAAATCTTGTCAATGAAAAAAACAAACAAACAAATTAAAAAACAACCCAGAAACATATTGAAGTTAAGAAAAATCTAACTGCTGAGGTCAAACTAACAGTGACTTACAGCATGTTTCCAATGTTTTTAAAAATAAGAAGTGAATTTCTCATAACAGTCAACTGTTTTTGCTCCCTATTTTGCAGTGTTTCCCAGGCATTGAATCCCCGCAAGTCCCATGGAAGGTCATATCAAGCCCAATAATAAAACTCATTTTTCCCCTCACAGGACAAATATGAGCAGTCGAAATACAGCATTCTCCTTCTATTAAAATGCTGATACCTAGCCACTGAAGCATTCACATTAACCCTATAAACCTGAATGACCCCTCTTTGTGTCATGCACAAATAGAAATTTACCAGAGACCACTTCTTTTGCAGGTTTCAGCTCAGGCCAGTGGGACTGACCAGAGGGCCAGCAATAGATCACGCTGGGCTTCCTGTCACCTTTCCCAAGGAAAGTGACACAGAGCTGCCAAGGCTGCCGGGTTCTCGACTGGCTCTAAGAAATCTCCATGGCCCTGAAGGGTGTGCAGAAGCATGCTTATTAATGCTATTAGAGGAACATGTTAGAGGAAACTCTAATGTTAGAGGTTCGTGTTGTTACAGGTGGGCCCTGGTCAACTATGTGGAAAAGGTGTGTGTGGGGGCTGCTGACTGGCAGTGCTTAACTGCACTTAGGCCTGACAAGGCGGGGGTCCTGAAGGCCCCTGCACGCCTGCAATGTTATCTACCGGTGTTGCAACCTATGAGTTTCCTAGGGCTGCTGCAACAAATTGCCATAATGTTGGTTGCTTAAAATCACTTAGATTTATGACTTTTTGGTTTTAGAGGTCTGAAATGGGTCCTGTGGGGCTAAAATTAGGGTGCCAGTGGGCCTGGCTCCTTCTGTAGGCACTAGGGCATGGCCTATAAATTGCCTTTTACTTCTTCTAGGAGCTGCCCACATTCCTTGAATACAGGGACATCAATCTGGAGGCCAGGGGATGTGGAGATGGTGTAATCAGATGGCGTGAGCTTCAGAGACAGAGTTGACCAAAGAGGGTGATAGAAGAAAGATTCTTTCAAGGGATTCCCCAGGAATGTCGACCTTACCTCTTAGTTTTGAAATATCAGGGTTGAGACGATTGGAAAATGAACTCCACTTAAAAAGAAAAACAATTTTCTCTATTGCATGTATCGTTTGATTTATTATATATATATTTAAACTTTGCTTATTTTCAGTCTTCTCAATAGATTATAAGCTTAATGGGTGGTTCAATGCTATATCTTAGTGCCTGTAACAGTGCTGGACAGTGTTAGGTCCTTTATTTAAAAGGAAAGAAGAAAGGAGACAAGAGAAAAAGAAAGGAAGAGAAAGCAGGAAGGGAAGAAGTAAGGGAAAAATGAAAGATATATGTAGATATATCGGTACACTGAAGGCTAGGGAAGGGCTGAGCTTCTCTAAAGGTGAGCAGGAAGGATGTGCTGTAGGAGATGGTTGAAAATATAAGAGAGAACAGAGAACAGAGAGGATGGAGAGAAACTTCCAAAGTCAACAGTGGAAGGGAGGGCGGGGAGAGGAATTAGCATGAGAAGATGTTTTGGAAGGAGTTATGAGTTAAATAAGAATTATTCTGGGAGTATGATCTAAGCTGGGACTCTCTAAACTAGGCACTCTTCTCTGTGAAGCTCTGGAGCACAGGGAGCTGGTTTTATTCAGGAACTGACATCTGGCAGAGGCTAGGCATTCAGAGGGTAAGTGGCTGGTTGGCTGGGAAGAGCTGCGCACCTCCAGAGCTGGACTCTCCTTCCTGGATAGCTAAAGCCTAAGGGCCATCTTTCAGGGCTATCCTGTGGCTCAGTGAACGTTGGCTGGAACCAACATTAGATGACATCTTGGTCCCCTTCAATCCCTAAGTCTTCAAATGGCCAGAGAGACAACCTTCCCCTCCTCCCAGTTTGCTCTCCAGTTGTTTCATTCATGTTAATGACGGGGGAGCAGAATGACCTTTTGCAAATATCACCCACAGCTTGGAACTCGATTGGCAAAGAGCTGAATCGCAGTTATGACTGGACCCAGGTCTCAGGCATGCTACGGTGCGATAGCAGATTTGAGCCACTCAGGAGGAGGAATAGCTCCATGGATTTAATTTCCCATTACTATGGCAACCTTGAGACTTTTGTTGCAGGAAAAGGTTAAATGCAACCAAGTGTTCATTAGGACGTTCTACTAATGAATCAGGCCAAATCCTTATTCGTGTGTAAATCAATGGCTGTGTGAGTATAAGGATGTAGAACAAAGAGACGGTGCACAAGCCAGGGAGAGCTAACCGGCTAATCAAACTTGGGATTAAAATTGGTCTCCGACTGATACAATGGCTTCATCTTATAACATGCATGAAATAACTATAATTGAGAGGGAAAAAAAATCAGACATTACATAATATTATTCTGAGAGCATTTGTCTAGGGCCAAGGGTTAGTTTTTATTCCTGTAAAACCATTTTTGAAAATGTTTAATTTCTTCCTTTTTATCTTTGAGTGGGCCTTAGTGATTCTTCCAAAATTAAGAAAATGACCAAATAATATTTATATTCATTTGTCTGAATCCAGGCAATATTCCATCTGGAATTACCTCTCATGATAGCAGCTTCAAAAATAAATAATAAGAGAGGTTTCTGAAGTGGGGGTCATGGGAGAGGGACCTTAGAAATCAAACTGGCTTGTGCAATTAGAATTAACTGACTATGGCTCCAAGGATGGTTTTGGGATGGCGCTCTGGGCAATGCACATACAAATGGCTGGTACACAGGAAGTCTTCAGTCCATATTAGCTCTGGGCGAAGTTATCATTCACATCTGTTACCTGTGTGTGTCTAGAAGGCCAGTCATGGCATCCAGCCAAGTCCTGCACTGCTTTAGCATGATAGGAAATGGCATAGGCCACCAGGATTCACTTCCCACCCAATCCCAGTGTTCCATGGAGCCCTGAAGATTGTCAGGGATGCCTTGGGGGACACTGGAAGAAGGGCAAAGCGACTTGCGGATTGATCAACTCTCAAACAGAGAAATACATTTGGATCTCCTATATTATTGGGGCTTCTCATGTAATCACTTATAATAAAGAATTTCACTGAGATAGATACACGGCTATGACTACAGTCTTTATAATCATGTAGACATAGCCTTGTCTTTGCAATTATAAGGGATTCTGAAAATCAGCTTAAAACATTTATTTCAGACTTTTAGACAAGGTCTATTCAACACATGCTTTCTTTGTTTGTTTGTTTGTTTTTCTGATAGAGGAACCAGAAGTCCATTGGTGAATTACCCTCTGGGAAATCAGTTATAAAAGGTGAGAGGTCTAGGATTACTGGAAATTTCTCCTAAAGGCTGAAGATAGATTATTCAGTGATGCTGCTATTGAAAGAGTAAGGAGTGAGTTGCTTTAGGCCTTTTTTTTTCCTCTTTGTGTTTTCATAAGAATCGAATAAAACAAAAACTTTCAATAATGACGCAGTTAAAAGCTGCTCTCTTGGGTAAGCACGTACGTGTTATGTTGAAAATAGCTGCAATGCTTTAGAGGCTGCTGAAAACATACATAATTCTTAAGCCTTATAAGTGAAGAAAAGGAAACAAAAGACGTTCTTGTGGGACCCTTGTTATTTTTAGATTCAGGGTCAGTATAGCAGAAATTGAAAGAAAAATGTTTCCAATGATTTTCCAGTTTTATGTACAATTATAAATGAAAACATATATTGAAGAATAAAAAAAAATGAAGCTTTATAGAATATGAATCCTACTTGTCTAATTTATCTTTGCAATCCTAGTATCCTGCACAGTGCCAGACATATACTGGGCATTTAGGAGATGATTGCCAAATTTTCCTCCTCTTCCTCATTACTGTAGTCATCACCCTCATCCAATAATTCTGTGTGTCTGCTAGGTTCCAGGCACTATTCTAAGCATCTTATCTGTATTGTCACAAGTCATCCTCAGAACAGTCTTATGTGGAAAATGACATTATTATCCTCTTTCTAAAGATGAGAAATCTAAGGCTGAAGTATCCCCAGTAACTTTTCCTTCCTCTCTCCTCCATTTTTCCCTTCTTCTTGCCACCATTTACTGAGCACATGTTTCTAGGTACCGTTTTAGGCATGAAGACAAAGAAAGAACAAGACAGTCAAAAGTTCCTGCCCTCATGGAGCTCATGGAATCATTGTAATGACCAAAACTGTTCAGCTAGTAAGTCACTGACTGAGGATTTGGGCCAGAGAGTTTGAATGGTATACCAACAACACTGGAAATTATAGCCCAGTATGATATTTTTAATTATGTCTGTGTTCTGACTGGGGTAGAAGCTCTTATTGAGAAATACAGGAAATCTGTGTTTCCTTAGGAAACCTCTATGTCGTCTCATGAGGAGATGAGTGATTGGAGGCTGACAGTCTAAAGGCCTAAAACATCTGAAAATGTGCCTTTGGGTGAGTGGAGACTGGTTTTGCCTCACTGCCTAGCACGTATTCTGTACATTCTAGTGGTGACGGTTTCAATATCCAAGCAAGATGTGTCCTGGAGAAATGTTCCTACCATCCTGGAAGTTGTCTGACTGAGCTCTCCATGGGACGTGTTCCTCCACTGTAGAGTGTTCAGTCCTACTTCACTGGAGTGTTCTAGGGATTAGTTGAGACAGTGTCTGCTCTCGTGCCATTATTAGACCTAGGAGAGTCTCTGCGTCTGTAACTCAGATGATGATGAGTGAAGAACGCTCAGCATGCCCTCTGCTTCCCAGACTCTCCCAGTGCCAGCACCCCGACCTTGGGGTCTGGCCTCAGGGCTGCAGCAACCTGGCGAGAGGAGGGGCCATCCTACGCCCTCTGCCCCAAGTTTAGGTTCCAGAACAGCTCATCTAAGTCCTAAAGTCTCCACTTGCTCTGTAACCTCATGGAAAATGGTGAAACCAGCTGACACCCCTTTTCTTTCCTGTCTCCCAACTGTAACCATTCTGTCACAATTACTACTTGTGGTCAGTTTGTAAGGGATCTGGCTCACACTCCTTCCACCAGCAGGTGTTCAGGAGACAGATTCACTGGCTTGATCTTTGCGACTCTCAGTCCTTTTGATGATCAACTTTAGGAGAAACAAATGAGTGAGATTAAAAGTACTCATATTAAGATGCCCTAAGACAACAATTAGCAAATAACTTATGCTCAGTGACCAATCTCAGATACATTTTCCCCTTTCTTAAAAAAAAATATTTATTTTTAATTGGAAGATAATTGCTTTACAATATTGTGTTGGCCTCTTCCATGTATCAACATGAATCAGCCATATGTACACATATGTCCCCTCCCTTTTTAACCTCCCTCCCACCTCCCACTCCATCTCACCCCTTGAGGTTTCTGCACAGCACCTTATTTGGGCTCTCTGAGTCATATATTTTTTCCCTTTAAATCCCTGTCTCCTGATTTTCTATTTGGGATAAAAAGTATCGACACCCCTGAAATATGTTAAATGATGAGGTGATACCAGACTTGTCTGGTACCTAATTATCTCTCCAGTTTTGCATTTGCTCTCTCTGGACTCTGTTCTTTCTCTGGTTCCTATGCCATGGACAACTTACTCAACAACATTCAAATCAATGCAATCCTACACACAATCCTTACTCAGCATTTCTAACATTTATTAATATGCAATCATGATCAACTATTAGCTCAGTTATTCAGTGTTCCCTTCTAGGCACTAGGGAGAAACACAATGATGAACAAAACAGGTAAGATGCCTGCTTCCTTGGCAGTTACACTCCCATGGGAGGAGGTAGGTGACAAATAAACAAGAAACAAATAATACCATCACATAGATAATGTGATGATGTTGAAGAGAATAACAAATAATTTCGTTTGGTGTAGCAATTAAGGTAGAAGGAAATGTAAGGCACACTCAAATGGGATACACTGAGAGACATTTTTAAAGGGGCTATTTACAAGTATGTAAATAGTAATATTTACTGTTCCAGCATCTGAAAGAATGGTCTTCAGAAAAGAATGGAGGTGAAAGAGGAGAAGGAGAAAGGAGAGAGGGGAGAGAGAAGATGAAAGAGAAGGAGAAGAAGGAGGAGAAGAAAAGGAAAATGAGGAGAAATAGAAAGGAGAACAGAGGAGGAGGAAGAACAGGAGAAGAGGGAGCAGAAGGGGGTGGAGGAGGAGGGGAGGAGAAGAAGGAG
>SJYV01038424.1:160150-181175 GCA_006410875.1 Neotragus pygmaeus | reverse complement strand
CTGAACACAACAGGAAGCTGGAAGGCAAAGGAGCCCACGGATACAGGGCAGACAGGTCACCCTCCTGGAGCGCACGGCTGGGCCACCGAGGGCAGAGTGGGTCTGGATGGAAGACATTCAGCACAGGTTGACAAGGTGGCCTGTCTGATAAGATGTTCAAACTGAGGCCTCAATGGCACGGAGGCCGGCAGGCCAACATGAGAAGGGAAAGCAGCGGGGCTTGAGGGAACAACCAGTGCAAGGGCCCTGAGCCAGGCACATGTTGTGAGAGCAACAGAGAGCCCGAGGATGCAGTGGAGCTCACCACAGAGGGGAGAAGGCTGACCGGGGGGCTGGCTTTCTGAAGCCTGGCAAAGGATTAGGATTTTATTCTATGGGCAATGGGAAGCCCACAAGGAGGGTCATCATCTGATTTGTGTTTTGAAGAGGAGATTCTTTAGAGTGGAAAAAAGCACTGTTATTGTAGCAATCTGGGGAAGGGATGATGCAACTAGGACAGCCACGCTCACAGAGGGGGTGGGAAGAGGACAGAGTCGGGACGCGTTTTGGATGGGCTGGATGTGGGACAGGGGAGAAAGTAAAGAAAGAAGGACTCCTAGGTTTCGGGAGCAAGTGCTTCCGTCTATACTGAGCTGGCATTGCACTCACAATTCCTGCTAGACACGCAAGCGAGATGTCATATCAGCAAATGGTTATTTGATTTTGGAGGTCAGGGCAGAAGTCAAACATTCTTTAATTCACTGATCATTTTAGCAGCACAGTGACTCAACCTTTTCCTGCTTTTCCATTTGGAAGAAAATTAATAGATCTGAAGAAGCGCTATTTTTGATCAGGCATCAGAAAAGGCTTTAAAGGATCTATCATAAGTATTCATTAATTCATGAAAGAAATTAAAATCTATTCTGTTTCAAATTATAAGCCTTGATACTGTAAGAAACCAGCTGATTCATCATCTCAAACACTCTCCCAGGCCGTCACTTTTCTTCTGAAATACTGGCCCAACTTAGAATCACTGATGCTCCGGTTTACAATGACTGAAACTCCCTGAATGTCTCCTTAATGCAATAGAAATGGCCCTGGCTTTTAAGTTTCTCTGATAAAGAGAATGACTTTAGGATTTCTTAAGTGAGTGTAAATATGATTTTTAGATCAATGATACAGTATCTTCAAAACAAATTATTTTTACACAGTACAATATAACTTATGGAAAATAGTACTATGAAAAATCCCAAGGTCCTAAAATATTTAACTGAGGAGGAAAGGGTCTCCAAACTATAATAAATTCTCAGTTAAGTAGCTCACATATAAATCCACAAAATCTACCAACTTCCCTGAATGATTGCTTCTTAAAAACTAAGACTCCCACCATAAGTGAGTTATGATCTAACTTTTAGGTCAGAAAAATGAGCTGAGTGCTTTTTCAGATGGTGACAGTCATTTTTAAAAATAGATTTATTTATTCATTTGGCAGAGCTGGGTGTTTGCTGCTGCGTGGGCTTTCCTCCAGTTGCGGCGAGCGGGGACTACTCCCTAGCTGTGGTGCACGGCTTCTCATCGTGGTGGCTTCTCTTGTTGCTGAGAATGGGCTCTCGGGGGTGTGGACCTCAGTAGCTGTGGCTCTTGGCTCTAGAGCACAGGCTCAGTAGCTGTGCTGCATGGGCTTCATTGATCCTCCTGGATCAGGGATTGAACACACGTCTCCTGCATTGGCAGGTAGGTTCTTTACCACTGAGCCACAGTTTTTAACAAAAAAAGAAATGCCATCAGTTTTAACAACTGAAATATCATGGTTGAGGATTGCCCAGACTTTGTTTACTGCTTCTATGAGAAGGTGCTCTGGATGATATTGCCTATTTTATTAGCTTATTTAAAAGAACTAACTTAAGGGAAGAAGCAGTTCAACTCCATGAAGAACACTGATACTGTTAATGACATGGCAGTCTCTAACCCTAACCACAAAGCTGCTCTCCAGCTTCCTCCTTCCTGCTGCACACTAGGAAAAGAGCCCAGACAAGTCAGGGACTTCGCTAGTCCCCTCTGCGAGTAGGAGTGGCTATGTGATTGATTCTGGGCAATTAAAAGTTATGAAAAGTCTGCAGGCGTTTCTGAATAGCTTTTCTTTCCCCAAAGAAGCAAGCAAGCCCCTTGAACCTTCCCTTCACTGCCTACTCTCACCTCATTCTCCTTCAACGTGATCTTGATGTGTCAGGAGCTGCAGCAGCCATCTTGCCGCCCTTATGCAGCAAGCTGAGGATGATGACTTGGAAGGACGCAGAGCACTTACATTCTCAGTGGCACGATGAGCTGCTGAACTACCCTTAACCACCTACCTCTCGTCGCTTTATGTAAACTCATTAAATGTATTTATTGTTTAATCTACTGTGGACTGGATTCCTTTCCTTGATGCTCAGTGTATCCTGAACATCAACCCTCTTCTTGATATTCGTTCTTCTCTTGGCTTTCCTGATCCTGAATTCTTCCGAGCTTTTTGCTCTTCTTTGAAAGGATTTTGAACCAGTTTCTCTTCGCCCTCCCACCCCACAACATGTGTGTCTCCCCATGTTCCACATGTAGCCATTGATCTCACTTTCCTTTACATTGTTCCTTATTAATTATATCCATTCGAACAGCTTTCATTATCACCTATATGCAGGTAACGTTCAAAACCTGACTTACTTCCTTAATCACAATGATATAAACCATAAAGCTTCTATCCTATTAGAAGACACGGGGTCCTGGTGGGGCCTCCTGCCAGGGCTGGAGGTGTGGCCATTGCTGAAACACTCGGGATCATGGTGACATCTGCCGTTCAGTCAACACCTAACATGTGCTGAGCTGCGCGCATATGTTGTCATGTGAGAACCCTGAGCTGTGAACTACCCTGAGAGAGAACATAGTCTCCTGACACTCCCGGGGGCTGTATCTAGAGGCCTCTTGGGAGCATAGCTTCACTGGGAGCTGTCCTGGGTGCTGAATTGCTTCTTCTCTAATCAGCACTCATCTCTGGGCTTGAAAGCTGCTTGAGACTTCAAATAATTTTGATTTTCCAAATCTGTGTCCAGCCAGATATCTTGCTCCAAATCACACATTACTTGATCTTAATTGATGCTTATCTCCTGGTGGTGTTCGGTGATGTTTTTAATCACCTGCACAGTTCCTTGGTAGAGACTGTGATAGCTGGACTTCATTTCCTGAAAGTGAGGGTCAAGCTAACAGTTACAGCACCTAGTTCCATGCCCTAGTCATGAGGATTTCTCTTCTATTATATATATTTTTATCCTGTCCATCTGTAGTAGGAAAATGATTGTCTTCTATTTAAATATCATTCTTTAAAACTTATGTCTAGTTAATCTACCTTCTAAGATGGAATTTGAGTCATCAATTTTCTCAAGCTGGGATCTAGGTATAGAGTATTAACAGCTAAAAAAACTCTTTAAATAGATTGGACTATTCAGAGAAAAGAAATTCCTGTTATTACATAGAGCTGAGTGTGCAATGTATTTTGGAAGTATAGTGTCTAATAATTTTAGGTGACTCCTCAACCTTCTGGAAGAAATACTCAGAGAAAAATTCCTTTTAGAACATATATTTCTTAGCATATCACCACCATATCAGTATATCTACAGAAATGCCTTGGAGTAACTTATCAGTGAAATCACCTTATATAATTCTGTGGGTTTGGGGCAGCATATCAGGAATGGGGTTGCATAAATTTCCCTCTGTATAGGAAAATTGCTACAGCCATGGTCCAGTGTGATGGTTGGCCCAGTGTGATGGATGGTCCAGTGTGAAAGCAGTAGTGACTGATGTCAGGAGATGATTATCAGTACCAATGGATGGTCCAAATGTACCCCTAAACTACAACATTGCTGTTCAAGCCTGGGAATGAACCCTGCCTCCATCACTTCCTAACTGTGACCTTAGATAAGACACGGAACCTCCCAAGACCTCAGTATCTTCATTGGTATAACAAGAATCTAAGAGGAGTTGCCTGGTCAATGTAAAGTGGTAAGTACAGTGGCTGACAGATGTTACTGACTCAACAAATATTGGGTATGTTTACTGGTAGAGTGTGAGAATTGCTCTGCTATTCCCAGTTCAGTTCAGTCACTCAGCCATGTCCAACTCTTTGCAACCCCATGGACTGCAGCACGCCAGGCCTCCCTGTCCATCATCAGCTCCTGGAGTTTACTCAAACTCATGTCCATTCAGTCAGTGAAACCATCCAACCATCTCATCCTCTGTTGTCCCCTTCTTTCAATCTTTCCCAGCATCAGGGTCTTTTCAAATGAGTCAGTTCTTTGCATCAGGTGGCCAAGGTATTGGAATTTCAGCTTCCACATCAGTCCTTCCAGTGAATACTCAGGACTGATTTCCTTTAGGATGGACTGGTTGGATCCTCTTGTAGTCCAAGGGATTCTCAAGAATCTTCTCTAACACCACAGTTCAAAAGCATAAATTCTTTGGTGCCCAGGTTTCTTTATGGTCCAACTCTCACATCCATCCATACATGATTACTGGAAAACCATAGCTTTGACTAGATGGACCTTTGTTGGCAAAGTAATGTCTATGCTTTTTAATACTCTGCCTAGGTTGGTCATAACTTTTCTTCCAAGGAGCAAGCGTCTTTTAATTTCATGGCTGCAGTCACCATCTGCAGTGATTTTGGAGCCTGCCACTGTTTTCCCATCTATTTGCCATGAAGTGATGGGACCAGATGCCATGATCTTAGCTTTCTGAATGTTAAATTTTAAGCCAACTTTTTCACTGTCCTCTTTCACTTTCACCAAGAGGCTCTTCAGTTCTTCTTCACTTTCTGCCATAAGGGTGGTGTCATCTACATATCTGAGGTTATTGACATTTCTCCCGGCAATCTTGATTTCCAGCTTGTGCTTCTTCCAGCCTCACATTTCTCATGATGAACTCTGCATATAAGTTAAGTAAGCAGGGTGGCAATATACAGCCTTGACGTACTCCTTTCCCTATTTGGAACCAGTCTGTTTTTCCATGTCCAGTTCTAACTGTTGCTTCCTGACCTGTATACAGATTTCTCAAGAGGCAGGTCAAGTGGTTTGGGATTCCCATCTCTTTCAGAATTTTCCACAGTTTGTTATGGTTCACACAGTCAAAGGCTTTGGCATAGTCAATAGAGCAGAAGTAGATATTTTTCTGGAACTCTCTTGCTTTTTCCCAGTTCAGTTGCTATCAATAAAGGACTTGGAATCCTGCCCCTGATGCCTCCTCCATCCCTGCAGGCAGGATGTGGTGCATAGCTGATACTTAGAAGGGTATCTGATCTCACATAGAAGAGACCATCATTTCTCTAAGTTCACGCACAGAGTTAGTGGCAGAAATGACTGGTTGTTTCCAACAAGTGTTTTCTCTTTTTTTCCTTCAATAACAATATAATTCTTAGCCAGATGTATGGCTGTCCAGAATAAATATTTCATTTTCCAGATCTTTTGTTTCTAGTTGTAGTCATATGATTAAATTTTGGCCAATAAAATGTGCACACAATTATAATACACAATTTCTATGTTATTCCATTAAAGGGGGGGATGCCATCCTCTTTCCTGCTCCTGCTCTCTGGGATACAGATGTTGTGGACAGCCATCATGGACCATGTGGATGGTCCATGTGCCACCACCATATGTACAAGATGGAAGGAAGCTGAGTTCCTACCCTACAGAGCTACCATACCAGCCCTGAACTTCCTTGCCATAGTGCTAGTCCATGAGGGAGGAGAGGAATACATCTGTGTCTCTTGAAGTTACTATTGTTTTAGGTCATGAGTAGAGTAATTGGACTTATAACTAATATTCACATGTATAAATGATTGACTTAATTGATTGATTTCCATGAGTGCCACATGTAAGCAAGGCTCAGACATTTCATCCATCCGTCCATCCATCCGTCCTGATCGCTGTGGCAGGCATTGGAGAACACAGTGATGAATGCATCCCTGGCACGTCACAGATGACTCTTCGCAATCTGCTTCTGACCTTCCTTTCCAGCTGGCACTCCTACAGGGTATCCTGCCATTTCAAACATCCAGGCATTTGCATGCACACTTTCTCTAACATGGACTGCCTCTTCTCCCAGCAAACTCCCACCTCATTCCTCAGGACAAGCAACCAGCTCCTGTGAAAACCTCTCCACAGCCTTCTGCATCCTGCCCACAGGGAGGATTGACTGAACCTCTCTGTACACCTTTGTGTGTCCAGACTTTGGAAGGTTTTGTGGGGAGCAGGGGTAAGAACACCTGGATCTGAATCCTAGTCCTTCCCCTATTGACAGTGAGATCAAGCAAATTATTTAATTTTGTTCATGTTCATTTTTCTGATATGAAAAAAGGAAGTAAAACCAGAATTTACTTCCTGGGTTGCTGAGGAGTTAAATGACATAACCCACACAAGCCTGAGAGCCTAGATTTAGACAGATAGTAAGATAGTAGGGTGTGTCTGCTGAGCGGCCACCATCCACATGCCTGGATTTCCCACTGTCCTGGAAGTCTCCTGAGGGCAGGGACAGCAACTCAGTATCTTATTGGCACCCAGTACTTAGCACAACATCAGGCACACAACTGCCAGTGGATGCTTTCAGAATGCTCCCAACCAATGAATCAATGAAGGATAGTTTCCTGGGCTAAAAGAAATTCAAATGGAACACATCATGTGGCATTTCCTAGATGTGTCTGGGCTGGGTAGGTAGTAGACTTCCAAAGATGGCGTGAATGAAGAACTCAATGTCATTTTAATAAACCTACATGTGGGCTCAAAAGCCTTGCCGCAGGGGGAGGGGGGAGGGTGATGCGGATGCAGCTGGCCACGGGTATTACAGGAGGGAAGGGCCGGCATCCGAGGACAGCTTCTGGGCAGGCCAGCGGCTGCCTCCACACCGTGTCCTTTAGCCCCTGTTCTGCCCTTCTCCAGGGCACAGCGCGCTCTTTGCTATTTTAGAAAACCTGTGAAGTGTAAGGAAGGCAGTCAGAAGCTGGGTGGCATCTGCAGGTATTTCACGAGTTTAGGGAACTTTCGCCACCCTTATCAGAACAGAAGCATCTGCACACAGTCTCCACATGACACCTCGCTTACCCAGTGGGCCTCGAACCCCCCAGAAGAGGACAGTAGCCTTCACAGAGAGGACGGAAAGCAGGACGCGTCTGAACTGCAGAGTCTCTTCCTGTTGCCTGTCTTTCCTGCTGCCACCGGCGAGTCACACTTAACAAAGCCACAAAAGTGTCCTAGCTCCCATCACTGTGATGCCCTCTTCTTCTTAAAGCACTAATTCCCGGGAGGCAGAGATCACAGGCCAAGTTCTAACAGTACTTCCTCGTCAAAGGAGTTCTTGAACAGAATCTTGGTTTGTATAGATACAATCAAATGCCCGTGACATGGGATCGAGCCCTAACTTGTGACTGGAAATCTGCCCCACTCTCTGTCTGTATCGTCCCCCTGCCCCCTGCTGCAGCGATGACCTACTGACTCACACACTGCTAGAAAGTTGGACATCTTTTTTTTTTAAGGAAAATGGAAACTCAGATGGCTGTATCTTTTTTTGATTTGGGAAAAAAAAAAAAAAACAATGTTTGCTACGGCTGTTATAATCTTCCAGGATGTCTGTACTTATTTTAGGCTTTAACTTTCAGTGGGTAACAGTTACTGCATACTTCCAATATGCCAGGCTAATGCTTTTCATAAAAAATTTAAAACATCCTCCCAATAATCCTATGAATCTAGAGCTGGCACAGCCTTCCATTTTCAAGACAGGGAAAGTAGAGCCCAGAAAGGTGAGCTAACTCACTGAAGCCCACACAGGCTGATCAGTGGTAAAACCGTAGTGTTTGAACCTTGGCTCCTGCCACAGAGCCCGTTTTCCTAGCGGCTACGCTTAGCTGCATGATAAAAGAAAACAAAACCAAAACTGTATGGCAGAGCTCGCAAAAGGCTTCATCAGGAAAGGCACATTTTCCCTGGGCTTTGCAGGATGTGCAGAAGTTTTCCAAGTCGAGGGGTTGAGAAGGATGCTAGGGAAGGGGAGGGGAAAGTTATCATTTCTCTTTCTCTCTGCAGATGACTAGAACTATTTTACTGTGAGACAGATTTTTTATTTCAGTGACACCTCAGGATCCCCATCAAGGCAGAGAGGGATTTGCACTTGAAGAGAGAATCCTGACTGCTTACATGCTTGGGAAAATAGGATGTGTCTGCAGAGTCCGAAATCCTATCTCTGTGGCCTGTCTTCTTCAGATGAAACGTCTCTGGTGATGGGTGGAAATCACTGACTGCTACTTTAGAATTTCTCTGGCTGCTGCAGAAATATTTAAAATGTGTTTGTCTTGCCTGCTCAAGTGTTGGTTTGCTGCAGCCTCTCTGCCTTAATCCTGTAAAGCTGGAGACTTTCTCCATTTCCTTTCCTAAACAGTCCTGTGGTGTCAATGAGAAGGATGAGTCGTAAACACGAGAGAGCAAAGGCAGCATGACCATAAAGGCGGTGTCACAGTAGGTGCAGCTGGAGAGGGGAGTTCAACCAGTCAGCGGTAGTAGGAACAGGATGGGGAAAAGATGGAGGAAATACTCTGGGTATCGCATGTGATGACTGGCAGGTTAAAGGAAAGGGGGCATAAAGGTGGTCTCTGGGAGGGGAGAGAAAATGAGAGGATGACAGTCTAACAAAGAAGAAAATAACTTGACTTCAGCCTTCAGTGGAGCAGGGCAGGTGGCACAGTGAAGGGGTTAGAAGTCTGGGTCTGAAGTCAGACTGTACCAGCTGAAATCATGGCTCTTCCACTTACAGTGTTACCTTGAGAAAGCTGTGTGTCCTTGAGTTAATGAATTAATTTTCTGTGTCTGTGTTTTCTCATCTGTAAAGTGAAAATAATAATAGTGGCTGCCTCAGAGGATTGTTTTAAGGATAAATAGAATAATTAATGCGTGTAAGCCACTTGGATGATACTTAGGAAAAGTTAGCTAATAATATTATTGATAAAAATGATTTCTAAACTTAATTACAGCTAAAACTTCAAGACTATTTAGCATGTGCCAGGCATTGTTCCAAAGAGTTTCACGTGTTATTTAGTGGAACTAATAAAAGAATCCTATAAGAAACACAAGAATCCTATAAGACAAGTATTATTTTTTACTTGTTTTACTGATCAGGAAACTGAGGCATAGACAGGTCACTTAGGTGGCCCAAGGACACACAGCTAGTTAGTGGCAAAACAAGGATTCAAACCCAGGCACCCTGGCTTCTGCACCTGTGCTGTTACTTATCTCTGCTTTTTTTTTTTTTTTTCCTAACTATTAACAGTGCTTCAAGAACATCTGTGTGAAGATGCTAATACGAAGTTAAAAATTAAATCTGGACACTCAGCAGTGAGGTCAGAGCTTGAAGCAGTGGCAGGGATTGGTATAGATGGTTTAGTTCAAACTGTGGGGTGGGATTTTCACCTGTGGAGCAAAGAAAGCATTGCTCCCTGAAANTGTGTGAAGATGCTAATACGAAGTTAAAAATTAAATCTGGACACTCAGCAGTGAGGTCAGAGCTTGAAGCAGTGGCAGGGATTGGTATAGATGGTTTAGTTCAAACTGTGGGGTGGGATTTTCACCTGTGGAGCAAAGAAAGCATTGCTCCCTGAAAGCAGGGGATACTTATACAAGGAGGAAGACGATCCAGTGATGGACACGGAGGTGTAGTGGAGGTGAGGCAGGGGAGAGCAGGCAAAATAAAGAAAATGCTCAAGACGACGTGATTGTTCTTGTTGCTGCTGCTAAGTCACTTCAGTCGTGTCCGACTCTGTGTGCCTCCCACAGACGGCAGCCCACCAGGCTCCCCTGTCCCTGGGATTCTCCAGGCAAGAACACTGGAGTGGGTTGCCATTGCCTTCTCCAATGCATGAAAGTGAAAAGTGAAAGTGAAGTCGCTCAGTGGTGTCCGACCCTCAGCAACCCCATGGACTGCAGCCTTCCAGGCTCCTCTGTCTATGGGATTTTCCAGGCAACAGTACTGGAGTGGGGCGCCATCGCCTTCTCCGATGCTTGTTCTTATGGTGAGGTCGAAACAAATGAGTGGCTATTGGATTAAGCAGTCAGGACATCTTTGGAACTTTCTGGAAAGTACTTTCACTATACCATACAGGTTGAAAATGGGTACTTGTTAAAGGAAGCGAACTGTTAGCTTTTCTGGAGTTTTCCAAGGACAAGAAGGGAGGCAGCAGGGGGATGAGGTGAGCAGGTGAGGCAGGGCTGCTCTGCAGATGTGCGGGAGAAGCGGTCTCCGGGCTGCCCGACAAGGGGACCGTTTCTCCTGAAGGTGCACGTGTTTTAGTCCTCTCGCGACTTTCCCCAAGATCATTCCATCCCGCTTTCTCGTTGGGGAACATGACTGCACTGCATAATGAAATGTGTTCTGTTCCATTTATAAAGAAGGCTTGGCCAAAAGATGATTAGTTGCCTGGTGAGGAATGGAAGTTGCTCTGTCTTATCATGATGTTGTCTGGAGGAGGAGTGACTGATAATAATTGGGGGGAGATTCTGTTTTTATTATGGCCTGAGGCTGTGATCACATTAAAGCTAAATACTCTTATGTGTCGTTTTAAAACATCACTTGTTGTGAGATCTGAAGCCGTTTGTAGGGGACCTCTAGACGGAAAAGAATGCACATTACAAAATTTAATGAGTTTTAAAATAATTTTAGACAAAACAGAGACCAATGTTCATTGCATCACCGAGGTCTGCATTTGAATATTACAGTAACATTATGCTGAAACACTTCCAATTAAATACTGATTGTGAAATGCTGTTACAATTGCTTGATGCTACGTGTGTTAAGTTAAAAAAGCCAAATGTAGAACTGTATGTGCACAATGAAGTAAAATGTCAATATATCAGACAAAGGAAAACAGTAGCTGGGTTATGGTGACAGACGTTTTTCTTTTCTTTTTTCCCCAAATGTGTCTGTGGGTTATAAAACACAGTTGCATTCCCTTTAAAAGGAGATAACATGAACTGTCACTTCTTTCATTTAAAAATTTCCACTGTTCATAGTTTGGGGGATTTTTGAAGGCTGGCGTTCTTACTCTGGGTTCATGATGCCCTGAAATCATAAAGGCATGGCTGTGTGCACTCCAGATGGTTCTGCTTTCATCAGCTCTCAAAGGGGCCCATGACCTCACAGTGGATGAGAACTCACAGATGACAAGCAGTTAGAGCAGGCTTCGTATTCCAGTCCCGACCCCCATCTGCAGTGAGCTCATGGGTCCTGTCCCCTCCCCTGGGTTCGTCCTCCTCTGTGGAACCATAAGTACAAATGGGTGACCTGCCTCCCATTCCCCACCACTATGGTGGCCCCATCCAAATGGCTATGGTGGCAACATACGTCTGACTTCCAATAATCTGTTTGTAGACATCCTTACAGTGTGAAAAGAGACCCATTGTTAAAGTGCATTTAGTTCTTTGTCAAGGGCTCATTGTTGGAATGAAGTTCTGGTGACAGAGTCTTGCACTTACACAACTCCACTTGCTTTCCTCTGCCTCCTTCACAAACATTCACAGACACCCTACTCTTATGAGGCTGTGAGCAGCATGATGGAGCACTGCTGGGAATTTGGATTTGGACCCCAGTTTGTCCTGATGTGCTGTGTGGTTGCTGGCTTGGTCTTCTCATTTGTAACACATGGATGCCACTATTCACTTTATGTGACTCGTCATGGGGATTAAATGAGAAGTGGATGCCAGCAAGCACACAGATGCTCGGCACATGTTAGCTTCCTTCCCTATACGTGATTTCCTTGCATTTTCACATACTCACCCACCTGTATGTTTGAGCATCTACTACGTATGAGACACTGTACTAGGTGCCAAGGATATGAAAGGATAAAAAATGGTCTTTCTGGTGTCATAGGCTTTTTGAGACATCACCTTTAAAAATAGCATGTGTTAAGTGCTAAAGGGATTGTAAATGTGTCTCAGTGTTTTATTCAGTCTTGCAAAAACTTATTGAACACTCATGATGATGTGCTAAATCCTATTTGGGGCCACTGATGATTTCACTGAGAACAAGAGAGACCAAGTCTCTGCTGTCATTGGGCTCTTGACACAGCACAGGGAGGCTGGCCAGAGGCCAGGCGGTGGTTATACACCTTGGGAGCTCTCGGTTGGTGGCAAACACTACAGAGAAAACACAAGTGAGAGATCTGACAGAGTGCAGCCGAGTGGGATGCTAATCCAGGTCAGGTAACCAGGAAAGACCTCTGTAAGGAAGCACTGACCCCTNAGTCTGTGATGTGTGCCAGGGTCGCACTGTGCCAAGGGCCGTGCTGTGTGACTTGGTAACTCTTCACTGAGGTTCGGGCTCAGTGCCGTGGTTGCCTTGAACTGAGGTCCAGGCTTTTTGACCCATTCGCCCTGAGCCGAAGTCCAGTCTGTGTTCCGAGGTGGCCCTGCGCTGAGGTCCGGCCTGTGTGCCATGGTCTCCTGGCTCTGAGGTCCGGCCTGTGTGCCACTGTCACCCTGCGCTGAGGTCCAGGCTGTGTTCAGCGGTCGCCCTGCCCCGAGGTCCAGCCTGTGTGCTGCTGTCACCCTGTGCTGAGGTCCTGCCTGTGTGTCACCATCACCCTGTGCCGAGGTCCGGGCTGTGTTCCACGGTCGGCTAGCGATGAGTTCCGGGATGTGTGACACGGTCACCCTTCACTGATTTCCAGGCTTTTTGCCTCGGTTGCCCCTCGCCGAGTTCCAGGATGTGTGCCGTGGTCACCCTGAGACGAGTTCCGGCCTGTTTTCCGNGGTGCTCTACCATGAACTGACTTTTGAATTTCAATATCACATATCTGGGCAAAGACTGGAAGCATTCATAGATGAAAAGATTGGTGGGATCATAAATGGCTGCTCCAATCCTGAGGTCCCCACACCTGTAGCCTGACATCATCAGGGTCTGGGTGGGTGCAGCAGGTAGTATTGGTGGGTACTCAACACCCCAACTGAACTTGGCAAGAAAACAGTCGAAATTTTGATAGTGAATTTTCCACAAGTCAGTTGCTTGAATGTGATTAAATCAAACTTTCTTTGTAATATTTTTCAAAAAAGTTCAATGTGGAATAAAAAAAGAATTTCTAAAAGTAGTATATATAAATGAAGCATATTTAAAGCAACCTACAAAGATGTAAAAGAAGAAAGAAGGAATATCCTATGACTGCAGTATAGNAAACTTTCTTTGTAATATTTTTCAAAAAAGTTCAATGTGGAATAAAAAAAGAATTTCTAAAAGTAGTATATATAAATGAAGCATATTTAAAGCAACCTACAAAGATGTAAAAGAAGAAAGAAGGAATATCCTATGACTGCAGTATAGTTGCTGCTGCTGCTGCTAAGTCGCTTCAGTCGTGTCCGGCTCTGTGTGACCCCATAGACGGCAGCCCACCAGGCTCCTCCATCCCTGGGATTCTCCAGGCAAGAAGGCTGCAGTGAGTTGCCATTTCCTTCTCCAATGCATGCATGCATGCTAAGTGGCTTCAGTCATGTCTGATTCTGTGCGACCCCATGGACAGCAGCCCACCAGGCTCCTCTGTTCATGGAATTCTCTAGGCAAGAATACTGGAGTGGGTTGCCATTTCCTTCTCCGGCAGTATAGCTAGAACTCATAAAAGATCCTAACACAAAATATGGGGGTTTGTATTGCATTCAACATAGTACTTTTTTCTCCTTTCTCAAAGGCCATTAGCCAATAACCTTTACCCTCCCAAACACTGAAATTAGAGTCTGGCATTATCTGTGGTCAGACACTTCAAAATGCAACATGAGTTTTCATATTTGGTTCATTTTCTGACATTTTCAGAAGATGGGAGAAAATTACAGTATAAGAGAGGGAAAAAAAAAGGTTAGAAAGCAAAAAAAGCTTTCTGTTTTTCATGAGTAGAAGAAATAAACAAATACCCACTCCAAACTTGGATGTAGCTTTGACTCTGTTGGTAATTTGGATAGCAATGAACTTTGTCTATTTAGAAACCCATGAAAGACAGAGAAGCTGAATTCCATTAACAACTTGGCATCTAAGTGCTCTGCTTCAGCTGATAAAACCATGTGTTCTACATGGATTGTGCTCATAATCTTATTACCTGTTAACAGGATTTGTGCTTGGAACTCCCAGGGACCCCTTCACCAACTTACTCACATGCCTATTGTCAAATGCATTTTGATAACAGTTGGTTCAGACAGAATATAAGACTCTAACCTGCTTAAGGAGGCTTTAAATACCTTCCAGAAACATCTCTCAACTTGTAATTTAGAAATTCAGTGTTAACATGTATAAGCAACCAGACACAAGTCAAGATTTAGAAGCAGCCAGTTAAACAACCTGAACTTAATGATATTCCTAGAATCAAATCCCTTCTGTCTTGTTGAGAAATGACATGGCACAGATTGTACCACTCAAGAACCTACTTCTGGGGAAAAGATGGATGACTCATTGGGCACATGAGTCATATACAATGAAGGAGGGGGTTTCACTGCAAGAGATGTCATTTTCAAGAAGGAAATAGGCTAGAGAAATGTATGAAAGTGAAAGCTGCTCACTCATGTCTGACTCTTTGCTAACCCATGGACTATACAGTCGATGGAATTCTCCATGTCAGAACACTGGAGTGGGTAGACTCCCTTCTCTAGTTGATCTTCCCAACCAAGGGATCGAACCTAGGTCTCCCACATTGCAGGTGGATTTCTTGTACCAGCTGAGACACAAGGGAAATCCCAAGAAACTGGAGTGGGTAGCCTATTCCTTCTCCAGTAAAGCTTTGCAACCCAGGAATTGAACTGGGGTCTCCTTCATTGCAGGCGGATTCTTGACCAACTTGAGCTACCAGGGAAGCCCGTTAGAGAAATGGATGGTGGTAATTTAGTCCTCAGGTGGCACAAGCAATGGGTAGATTACTTGACAGATCAAGGTCAATAGTGAAACTCAAGTCAGTGTTTACTGAGATCCGAGTCTAGTCACCCAGGTGCCTCCAGCATGGCTTGAGCTCTTGCATCCCAAGCTGAACTAATTCTATCCCTGAACAGACTCTGTTGGTGCACCATCAGGTCTTATCAGCCCTTTCCTGCAGACTTCTGACTCGAAAACCTTCATTCTTTCCCTGAGGGCTTTCTTCAGATGCAGAGGAGGCCACTGTACTTAGCACCTGGTAGGCCAGGAGGACTGTGGAATTAGCCCCCAAGTTGAGGAGCAGCCATCAACCAGTCACCGATGGGAACTGGTGTATAAACACCCCAGCTCCCACATTACTCTCTCCAAAGCCTTAGTTTTAAAAATTGTTTTCCAGCGTTTCCTCATGGGATTGCACGTTAGGCAACCATGGAAGTAAATGGCTAGATAATCACCCATTATTGGTTGCTTTTCTTTTCCTGTCTTATTTCTTCACTTTTCTAATGTGAATTAGTTTCCTACACCTTCAAAATAAACCAATTTCCCTTGAAATTCTTGCCTCCATCAACATGGAGATGGAGACCAAGAATAAGACACCACCTCCACACCCTCATTCAATCAAGCTACTGAAAAGCATCAGTCACCCATTTTTCCCAAGTGAAACACCTGAATTAAGTAGAGAAGCTTTGTGTTCCTAATTTTGGCTTAGTATCTGCATTGCTCTTTCTCTTTAGCCTGGTCCTTGCTTCCTCTTTATACAGGGTGTAGATATGGGTTTATATCCACACAAGACAGCAGGAGCAGCAAGAGTCACTTCTAAGTTTGCTCACTTTCACTAAATATTATCTTTAGAAAGTCCTTTTTCAAATCACAGACACCATACTCTTTATGCCTCTTCTAAAGTTACTTAAAGTATATAGTTTGTGCATATGTGTGTGTGTGTATCTGTACTTGTGAATAGGGTTTTCAGTTTGCCAACTGAAACTGAACTATTGCAGTTCAGTTTGGTCATTCAGTCGTGTCTGACTCTTTGTGACCCCATGAACTGCAGCACACCGGGCTTCCCTGTCCATCACCATCTCCTGGAGCTTGCTCAAACTCATGTCCATCGAGTCAGTGATGCCATCCAACCAATCATCCTCTGTCATCCCCTTCTTCTCCCACCTTCAGCCTTTCCCAGCATCAGGGTCCTTTCCAGTGAGTCGCTTCTTTGCATCAGGTGGCCAAAGTATTGGAGTTTCATTCTAACGATGATTGCAATGATAATTGATAGTCATATAACTCATGAAAGAATTGTCCACGTGTCAGAAGAATGAGGCCAGGAGCATTTTCAGTTGCAAATAAGGACTCTGAAAACTGTCCCCAACTCGTGCCAGTATGCCTAGGAACAGAGGTGAAGTGATCCCTCCATTAAGATGCCAGCAAGATGGTGCTACCAGGGGAGGAGACCCAAGGAATCGCTTGGAGTATTGTTGGAAGAGGGCTTAGGAAAACAAAGAAACTCCAAAGAAATCAAGAAGCGAATGGAAACTTTGCCCTTTTAAAATGCCATGCATAGTCAATTATGTATTTGTGAGTCAATTATGCATCTGTAAGTCAATTACAAAAAGAAAACAGATGAGTTTTAAGACTTCTTATGTGCAATGCTGGAAAGGGCTTCAATTTAGGAGAACAATAATTTTAAAAAATGGTTTGGGTCAAATGAGAAGGGAAGGCTTCCAAAATGCCTTCTGGGGATTAAATTAAAAATGAGTAAACTAATTTTATTTGCAGCTTAAATAAAACTCCCCTGAACTGCTTAATGGGCACCTACCTCCTTAGGTACATTCTAGAGAAAACCCAATTTGCAATTATAGGCNTAGTATCTGCATTGCTCTTTCTCTTTAGCCTGGTCCTTGCTTCCTCTTTATACAGGGTGTAGATATGGGTTTATATCCACACAAGACAGCAGGAGCAGCAAGAGTCACTTCTAAGTTTGCTCACTTTCACTAAATATTATCTTTAGAAAGTCCTTTTTCAAATCACAGACACCATACTCTTTATGCCTCTTCTAAAGTTACTTAAAGTATATAGTTTGTGCAGGTGTGTGTGTGTGTATCTGTACTTGTGAATAGGGTTTTCAGTTTGCCAACTGAAACTGAACTATTGCAGTTCAGTTTGGTCATTCAGTCGTGTCTGACTCTTTGTGACCCCATGAACTGCAGCACACCGGGCTTCCCTGTCCATCACCATCTCCTGGAGCTTGCTCAAACTCATGTCCATCGAGTCAGTGATGCCATCCAACCAATCATCCTCTGTCATCCCCTTCTTCTCCCACCTTCAGCCTTTCCCAGCATCAGGGTCCTTTCCAGTGAGTCGCTTCTTTGCATCAGGTGGCCAAAGTATTGGAGTTTCATTCTAACGATGATTGCAATGATAATTGATAGTCATATAACTCATGAAAGAATTGTCCACGTGTCAGAAGAATGAGGCCAGGAGCATTTTCAGTTGCAAATAAGGACTCTGAAAACTGTCCCCAACTCGTGCCAGTATGCCTAGGAACAGAGGTGAAGTGATCCCTCCATTAAGATGCCAGCAAGATGGTGCTACCAGGGGAGGAGACCCAAGGAATCGCTTGGAGTATTGTTGGAAGAGGGCTTAGGAAAACAAAGAAACTCCAAAGAAATCAAGAAGCGAATGGAAACTTTGCCCTTTTAAAATGCCATGCATAGTCAATTATGTATTTGTGAGTCAATTATGCATCTGTAAGTCAATTACAAAAAGAAAACAGATGAGTTTTAAGACTTCTTATGTGCAATGCTGGAAAGGGCTTCAATTTAGGAGAACAATAATTTTAAAAAATGGTTTGGGTCAAATGAGAAGGGAAGGCTTCCAAAATGCCTTCTGGGGATTAAATTAAAAATGAGTAAACTAATTTTATTTGCAGCTTAAATAAAACTCCCCTGAACTGCTTAATGGGCACCTACCTCCTTAGGTACATTCTAGAGAAAACCCAATTTGCAATTATAGGCTAAGGAGATTAATGAATCACTACACTTTATTTGTATTAGAACTAGTGATTAGAAGAATTTTTTTTTTTTTGAGTTAGAGTCAAAGTAAGCTCGCTAGAAAAAGGGGTGGTGGTGGTGTAGTTGCTAAGTCATATCCAGCTCTTGTGACCCAGTGGACTGTAGCCCGTCAGGCTCCTCTGTCCACGGGATTTTCCAGGCAAGAATATTGGAGTGGGTTGCCATCTTCCCTACCCAGGGATCAAACCCAAGTCTCTTGCATCTCCTGCACTGGCAGGTGAGTTTTTTACCACTAGCACCCACCTGGTAAGTCCCTAAGTTAAGGTTTAGGAGAATGACTAAAGAGTCCTCAGCTAGAAAAAAAGAGTTGGCACTTAACTTTGGCTTCCCCTGGAGCTGAGTCTGGGACAAGACATCGAGAGCAGGAGGCTTATTTGGGGAGTTAGATTCAGGAAGCAGGAGTGAAGGTTCAGAGGAAGATAAGGAAAGAAAGAAGTCTATAGACATATGTTACCCAGCTGGGTACCACATGGGGAACGGCCCCAGTCCCAAAGGGTACCACCAAGAAAGCAGGTAGAGTTAGTCTCGGAACTGCCCTTCCACAGATGGGGCTGGACATCGAGCCCCCAACCCCTGTCCCTGACTAGCTTGCAGCTCCGTCTGGAGATACTAACTCTACACATTCTAAGCTGTCCTGTACCGGTATGCAACACCCTTGGCTTTGGAAGAGGACTTGATGCTGGTGTGGAGGGTGGGGAGACCACTGGAGCTGCAGCTGAGATCCAGGAGGGCTGAGCGCTCCTGTCACAGGGACACTGAGCATGTCTACAGCCTGTTCCAACTTCATCCATGTCCTTTTAAGTTGTAACTAAGCAGATATATTGCCTCCTTTTGAGAGGGAGGCCAAGAGGGTCACATTCACCAAGCACAGCCTCTACCTCCTAGGTGCTTGTAAACATAACTTAGGGAAAGACCTGGGCCAGTGAAAAGCTAGGTAACAAGGTGCTATATTAGTAAAGAATAACTGAGTCTACTTACAGAGTACGGCCCTTAAGCAAATGAAAATGAATTACTTGTTAGATTACCAGTTTCCTATGGCTACTGTAGCAAGTGACCCCGAACTCAGTGGCTTAAAACAATACAAATTTACTCCCCAATAGTTCTGGAGTCCAGACTTCTGCAGTGGTTCCAGGGAGCTGCATTCTTTCCTGCAGGCTCGAGAGGAGAATCTGTTTCCTTGTCTTTCGCAGCTTCTAAGAGACCACTGGCATTCATTGGCACTTGATCCCCTTTCTACATGTTTAAACATTTTATTTTAAATTAAAATATAATTAATTTACAACGTTGTGTTAGTTTTAGGTGTGGAGCAAAGTGATTCAGTCATATATTCTTTTTTCAGATTCTTTCCCATTATAGGCGATTGTAAGATATTGAACACATTTCCCTGCACTATATAGTAGGTCCTTGTTGGTTATCTGTTTTATATAGAGTAGTAACATATCTGTTAATTCCAAACTCCTAATGTATCACTGCTCGCCCTTTCCTCTTTGGTAAACAAAGTTTCTTTTCTGTCTCTGTGTCTGTTTCTGTTTTGTAAATAAGTGCATTGGTGTCATCTCTTTTAGATTCACATGTGAGTGATATCATACGCAGCTTGTCTTTCTCTTTCTGATTTGATTCACTTAGTATGATGGCCTCCAAGTCCATCCCTGTCGCTGTGAACGGCATTCTTTCATTCTTCTGCTGTATATATGTACCACATCTTCATCCATTCGTCTGTCTGTGGACGTTTATCCTTCCTCCGTTTTTAAGGCCAGCAGCACAGAACCTCTTCCCTCTGTGAACACTGCATCTCTCTTAATAAGTGGTCACACTGGGATCATGAGGATAACCTGCCTAAATCACGCTCCTTAACCTAACCTTGTCTTCAAAGCATGCCTTACCGTCCAGGGTAGCATCCTCACAGGTTTCTGGGATTGGGATGCACGCATCTTGGTGGGGTTGAGGTGGGGGCCTTTGCTTACCCCACACAGCTAGTGTGTATCTCTGTTCTTTCTTTGTTTTCTGGAAGAATACACAGGGCACTCACTGTTACTAGAGTTGTTTCAGGGGAGAGGGGTCGGGGCTGGAGAAGAGGAAAGCAGAGTCTGACCTTTCATATTGTGCTGTAGCCTGCCCCCTTTCCCCTTCTTAGCTTTTACCATCTGCATCTATTTCCTTTTGCTAAAAGAAAAATGTTAACTTGCTTTTCTGGATTCTGGGGCTATGGGCTACTTTGTTTTCTGCTTTAGACATTTCTGTATGATAAAAACAACAGCCTTACCGATGTTTTTAAAAATTACGGTTCATCCATAAAATGAACTACCACGTAAGCATTAAAGAGAATGAGGGAAATCCATACACAGCCCCCAAAAGGGAGGGTTGGTGGAAACGTAGGATGCAGAACTGGCTGTAGAGAAGGCTTTTATCACTGGGAAAACACTGCAAAAGGGATATACATGTTTGTCTCTAAACAAAGATTGCAGGGAACACATACAATACACAACAGCTGCCCTGGGGAGGGGGACTGAGGAGGATTTTGGCACAGGAGTTTTCACTGTCTACTCCTATGAGATATTTGACGTGTGCATGTAAAACACTACATACATGTATTTTATCGTGCTCATGTCAACGATCCTATACAGGAAGAAAATAGTGAGTGATGCACTCAGAAAAGCCTAATACCACCTACACCAAGCTCGTCTGGCCCAGACCCTGTGTTAACTAAGCATTTCATGTGGATTGTGAGTTCTTCATGTGGATCGTGAATTCTATTGATTATGAATGGATAAATGGATTAGTGTTTGGGGTGGGGGAAGTAAGAAATAAGACCAAGCACCAAGACTAGGACAGTATTGAAATCCAAGATGGAAAGGCTTTAGGGTGGCTTTCTGTTGCTATCGTCAGTGAAGGAATCAACTGGCTTTCAGTAGCCCAGCCAGAGATGCCAGAAGTTCTAAAATTGGAAGGACAGTCCCTCAATAAAGAATCACCCCACTTTGAACATTACTCTCAAGGTCCCATCCAGCACTCATGTAAGCAAAAAAAAAAAAAAAAAAAAAAAA
>SJYV01038424.1:90345-160070 GCA_006410875.1 Neotragus pygmaeus | reverse complement strand
AAATCCCCACACAGCCCCACCCAACCCCAAAGAAAAAAAAAAAAAAAAAAAAAAAAAAAAAAAAGTGAAAAAACCCTGAAGAGTTGTGTCCAGCTCTTCGCAACCCCATGGTCTGTAGCCTGCCAGGCTCCTCTGTCCATGGAATGCTTCAGGCAAGAATACTGCAGTGGGTCGTCATTCCCTTCTCCAGGGGGTCTTCCCAACCTGAAAGCTTCTGTGTAATTCCCTGAGTAAAGGACCTACTGTACGTAAACAGAGGGCCTATTGAGTGATTCTAATCTACGCGGTTTCCTCTTTATGCTCACGTGTACCTCCGCTTTTCCAGGATCTTGTCTACAGAATGGATTCTTAGTCCTCTTGCTTCTCCCAAATCCAGCCTGATTCATTGCAAACAGGTGTGAACATCTGACTAAATCATTTTATCTTCCCCTGTAGTCAAGTCTATTTATATTTTAAATATACATCATTCACTGTAAATTACTTCCTTTTTATTTCTTCTTAAAGTCATGGTATAATACTGAGAATTGTTTCCAAATCCCATGTGTCAGTAGTAATGTTATCTATGGATTTCATTTTGGGAGAAGAAAGGAACATTGAGATGCTCTTCACCAAGGGGTCCAAAGTCAGATGTCTTTGGGGGCCAGGCGGGCCTGTGTGAGGTGACCTGGGAATGATACTACCGGTTGTGGATGCCTTACTCCACCCCAAAGTACCCAGGTTTACAAAGTGTTTAAAGATTGCTGTGCAAACCAAATGTGGCAGCTCTTCACCTCGACCAAGGACTCCCAGGTAGACCTCCATTCAAGAAAACAATGAGCCCCTGAAAACCAGGGGATGACCAGAACAGTTCCTGCTTTGTTAATCTGTCTTGAAGCAGCAGTTTTTCTCCAAAGCACTCACCTCATGGAGCACACCTCAGCTTTTCATTCTTGGAAGACATTATTTCATTATAACAAAAATGGGGCTAAACTCTACTGTTAGCAATTGCGTTTATGTGGTTGCTAGGAAACCAATTTGCCCCCTGGGTTTTAGAAGCAGCTGAGGGCACCAAATGTCACACTGTAAATCAGATTGGCAAAGGGAGCACAGACATGCTTAAGAAGGGGCACCCTCCCAAAGGGCAGATTGCAACTGGTTATTGGTGAGATTAAAATATTAGGATCTGAATTGAATTTAAACATTTGGACACACAAACAAGGAGAAGGGCACATATTATATCTAAGTTTAAAGGGAATGGGGTAAAAAAAGAAAATACAGTCTTGTTTAATATAGTCTTAAATTAGGTAATATAGTTTAATTCAAAGAAGACTAAGACCCAAATTGCTTATTAATTTATTAATCATTCATGTCATTATCAGCGACAGTGATAGATGTAACTTCTGACTTCCTGCTGGCTTTTATGTGTCAAGCACAATGTTGATGCTTGACTTGCAACACAGCACTTAATTTAAGGCACCAATCTACATGGCGGTTAGTGTCTCAGCTTCCTAAGTGAGAAAAACTAGGTGCAGGAGCCAACCTGAGTTCACCATCAAATCATGATAAACAGGCCATGCTTTCTGGAGAGCATTACTGGGTTAGGTGTATTTTAGTTGCAGCAAAAGGAACTGGTCTGTAGTATTTCTGTGGATTGACAACTGGTGGGGTTAAGGCATCCTAGATAATCACGCCCCACTGGTGCAGTGACATGCCAGCGGCGGCTCCTTTGAGGGTGGGTCACTATTCTCTGCCCTGTTGTACAACTTATCGATAATTGGTGAGGATGAGCTTGTATAAGACACAAAACTGAGAGGTGGTAGAACATATGGGTCAATAGGAGGCATTCTGGGAGACAGACGTTTCAGCTCAATGGATAATAACAAAAATACCAGTGATAACAATGATGATAGTAGTGGGGTAGTTTATAGCATCAACATTCACAGTAACCCTCAGGGCAGCAGAAAACCAAAAATTTGATCTCAAACACCTGTGTGTGCTATGAGGAAACATACAGCAACAAGAAAAAATGATAGCAGCATTCACATTCCTGGATCTCCCTCTCTTCTTTTTTTAAAAAGCCATTCCTTAGATGGCTCCTGGAGGGCCAGGACTCTCAAGATCTGAAGCGCTGGAATCAGGCTGGGTTCAGACTTGAGCTCTACTACATAACCATGTGACTAGTAAAGCTTCTGAACCTCTGTGTGCCTCTGTTTTTCTAATCCCTAAAATGGGAATGTTACTAATGTATGTATTTTATGGGATTGTTGTGAGGAGATCATTTGTCTAAAGAATTCAGTGTAATTACTACCATCATTAGTCCCAGGAATGATAGTAATAGACTGGCTTACAGTGCCAACATTTAAAATCATCTCAGGAGGCTGGAGCAGATCTCAAGTGAAGGCCACCAGTCATGCAAGGCAACACGGGCAATTTGTGGGCCAAATGGAAAGGTTAGGGATTTATGGGACCCAATTCATACCCAATTCAAGTCACTATCTTATATTTACCTATAAATCTATGTTTTCAGGGACCTATTAGTACCTCACTGTGGTAAAGGATGGATAACATCACAGGTATGGGACGGCTTGTACATCTTTGAAGCAGTGGGGAGACACAGATTGACAAGGGATACATTAGTTTATGAGGCTCTATTCACATGGCAACTGTCCCCCCTGGGAGCATCATTTACAGAATTGACATCGTAACTGGTGCCCTGGTGTTGGGCCGTCTGATACCCCTCCCAGCCCATAGGCTACAGGTCAAGAGATGAGAAGCCTGCCTAAGAAAGCAGACAAACTCCCTGCATCTGAATGCCAGAAAACCAAACACTCCTTCTCCCATATCTGTGTTCACTGTGAGGAAACTTACAACAAGAAAAAGGGCTGCCATTCAGACATTCCTGGATCAATTTCTTTAAAAGTCATTCCTTTTGCAGCCGTGAAGGGGGTCCCAAGATGCACTCTTAAGTTTTCTCAACTATCTATTAATCCTTTCCAAAGAAACCCTTCTGAATTCTCCCAGCCTGAGGATGCTCCTTCCCTTCTGATTTCTTGTAGGATCTCAAGGCGGGCATTATAAGGAAGCAATTGAGAACACAGATGTTGCCTTTAGGCAGCACACAATCATAGGGAATTAATAAGGTGCTGTATCATATACTACATTTTGGGCATTTGTTCATATTTATATCCTTTATATAAACTTGAGAATACGTTTCAATGAATTGGGTACAGTCCTCATTTGTTGTTCATTTCTTCAACAATGGCTATTTATTTGAATGCCTACTAGGTGCCAGGCACTATTCTAGGTAATGTTGTGAAGTCGCTCAGTTGTGTCTGAATCTTTGCAACCCCATGGACTGTAGCCTACCAGGCTCCTCCCTCCATGGGATTCTCCAGGCAAGAGTACTGAAGTGGGTTGCCATTTCCTTCTCCAGGGGATCTTCCTGACCCAGGGATCGAACCTGGGTCTCCCTCATTCCAGGCAGATGCTTTAACCTCTGAGCCACCAGGGAAGCCCCCTAGGTAAAAGGGGATAGAAAGGTGAGGACAAACCAACAGAGTCCCTGCAGTTGGAGCCTGGAGTCCAGTGGAAGAGACACAACACTAATTAATTTTACTCAAAGAAAAGCTTTAATACAAACCGAAAGTAGGGCTGGGAAGCATAGAACTTGCTTATTAGCATAAAAGGGAATCACTTCTAGAGTGTTACTAGAAGGTGTATTTGAAATTAAAAGGATAAGTAGCCAAAGGGCTGTACGTGGGGGTGTGTGAGGCTAGAAGGGATTGCACATTTGATTAACTACAACAACAGTCTTTTCAACCCATCACTGATAATCAGACCATTGGTTCCATTATCAGATTTATATGGGATGTTTCAGTTATCTTTTGTGTAACAAACTATCCTATAGCTTGGATGATAACAAAGGCTCAAGATGATAACAAGGCTTGTAATTACTTCCTAGGGTTTCTGTGGCTCAGAAATCCAGAAAGGGCTCAGCTGGATTGGTTCTAGGGTTCTGGCTTGGGGTCTTGGGGGCAGCTGGAGGATGGATGTCGCTGGGGTGGTGGGGTGGGGACTGGCTGGCCTAGGACCACTTTCTGGCTTTCTCCACGTGGTCTCTCTGTGTGGGCTAGTTTGGGCTTCCACACAGCATGGTGGCCCCAGTGTGAAAGGACAACAAAACTCAGATTCCCAGGGAACAAAGTGAAAGCTGCTTGGCCTTTTACAACCTTGTTTCAGAAGTCACCTCTGCATTTTACTGTGCACAAGTGAGTCCCTAGTCCACTCAGACCCAAGAAGATACGATAAAGTCCCCATAACCATGAAAGGAGTATCAAGGTCACATTGAAGAAGACTACATGAGACAGTAAATACTGTGGTCATCTTTGTAAAATGCAATACATGGGAGGAGCCAAATTTACATATTTTGGGCTAGAATTCTTAAGAACTAGCTTTAGTACAGAGATTTCCACAAATTAGCTATACTTTGTATTTATTCATCATTATAGAGAAAGCACATTTCAAAACACTTGACAGTTTACAAAGTGCTCTTAATTGATCATAATAAACTTGCTTATTATTAAGACAAAATATTATCGCCCACACTGTTTAGACAAGAAAAAAAGACCCAACTTTTCACTAACAAAAAAGGAGCACACTCAGGATCTGAATCCAGAATTAAGTGTTCTTTCTTCAGAAACACAACATTTTTCTGAAACATGCCACGGCAAAGAAAAATCACTGTGTACAGTCTGATGATCCTCGTATACTTTTTAGGGTACAAAGCACTTGAACAGTCTGTGCCTTTGAATGTTAGCAGCATCATTTATATGAGAATATGAAAAGCCATTGTTTTAAATAGCATCCATTATAGACCAAATAGAAAGACTATTTCCAAATTGCTTTCAACATTTTTTTGTACTATCTTCTACAAATAATTAAGGGTTAGCAACTTAAAAATTAATTCCAGTGGTAGAACTATGCATCCTGCTTAATGGATACCATAAATCAATCCCAAGAGATAAAATCTATTTTAAATACTCTAAAGAAAAGGTGCTATTTCAAAGAAGGCATTGTATTATTTCTCTCTCTTTTCAAAGTAACAGCCCAGCCCTCATATTCCAACCTCTGAGCTACTTACAGCATCAATGGTGAACGTGTTAAAAATGCAAAAAAATGTGACTTTTTTCCAAGATTCATTCCAGGCCTGCTGTAGTGGGCTGAAGAACGACAGCTTCCTAAAAGCTATGGTGAGGTCCTAATCCTTGCAATCTGTGAATGCACCTTCTTTTAAAAATGGGTCATTGCAGGTTTAATCAAGGTATATCTCAAAAAGAGATCATCCTGGATTATCAAGGTAGACCCTAAATTCAGGGCAAGTGTCCTTTTAAGAGGGAGATTTGAGACAGAGAGAGGTCTATGTAGAGGCGGAGGCAGAGTCTTCAGTGATGAAGCCAGGAGCCCTGGCAGCCCTGGAGACACCGAAGGCTGCAAGAGGCTTCCTTGGAGCCTCTAGAGGGACTGCGGCGCTGCCCACACCTTGATTTTGGACTTCTGGCTTCCAGAACTGTTAGGGAATAGATTTCTGTTGTTTTAAACCACCAGCTTTATGGTGAACTTGTTATGGCAGCCCTATGAAATGAATACCTAGGGAGTAAGAGGCCAGGCAGTGGGGCCGACAGTCAGTATTTCAGCAAGCCTCCTGGTGACTGTGATGCTCGCTCAAGGTTGAAAACCACCCATCAAGGTTGAGAACCACTGACTCATTGAATAAATGCCTCTACATATGACTGCCTAAAGACGTGGACACTTTTTTCCCCTGCATGACAGCAGAGGCCTTTCTCAATCTGTGCAGAGACCAAGTGTGGACACTGAGCACCTGGGGTAAAGCTGGAGTCTCAGAAGGGAGGTGAACTACTCTGGGTTAGTTCTCGAAGGCTTCCTTTTTGGGGGCTTGTCTCATTTACACTAAAGATTTCTTTTGCTCTGAAGAAGCACAGGGCAAAGTGCCAGGCACTGCAGTTATAGGCAGGTATAATACTTTACTCTTACCATTAAGAGTTCTGCCATCTCATTGGAGAAGCAGGATAAGAAGATATAAAGATAAACAATTCCATCTCCAGCTTCACATGGGCATAATGTCTTTGAAACACCTCTCATAACTTATCAAATAAGCAACTCTTCAGGCTACAAGTGTATCTCTAACTGAATTCCTCCTAAGCACTGGGGTGGTTTTAAATCAACACTGGCGTGCTCTCATTTCTAAAATACTAGATGCTGTTTCCCAATGAATAATGCATCCTGGTTCTCTCCCATGCTCTCATTCCTTACAGATTAGTTTGCATATCAAGAACAACTAGACTTTCTAAAAGTCACATCAGAGCAGAAGAATGTTTGCTTGTGGATACACTTTCTAGTGTGTGTGTGGTTTTTTTTTTTTTTTTCAAATTCGAGTGTTTGAGGGGACCCTGAGAGAAATGAAGATACATCACAGCCTGTGAAAGAACACACGTCAGCTGATGAGAAGTGACCCTGCTGTTGAGTGAAGGACTAAGCTTCTTGACTGGTTAAAATTCAGGACGAAGGTGCTTCCACCAGCTGTATCTCTTTAATCAAAGTGACACTTGTACCACTGTGATCCCCAGAGTTCTTTGGGGACACACAGCCTCCTGGGAGAGGCATGCCCTGGGAAGAAGGAGGGGTGCCCATGGCCATGAAGGGATGTGCTAGGGGATACAATCGGGAGATTATGAACAAATGGCACCTCGAGGCTGGCACCACCCCAGCATAGCATCAAGGCTCAGGCGTCAGACACCTGGCCGCTCGGATTCTGAGCCCTGCGTCTCCACCCCTGGCTGTGTGACACTCACAGGGCTTCAGTTTCCTCAGCTGTTACATGGGGCAATAATAGGGGCAACGTCTAAAGGTCATAGGAAGGATTAGTCAAAACACAGAACATCCTAATAACAAAGTCTGGAAGTCCATCTATATTGTTTCTTTTTTTCCTCTCTTCCGCCTCCGCCGTCCTCTGCTTATCATCACCATTGCCTCTTCTGAGTCGCCATCACCACTCATGGTGTGACTCATCTCAGGGGCCTCCCTGTGCACGACCGGCCAGCAGGTGAGGATTAGAGAGAGCTCCCTTGAAGCCCCTAAGAAAGGGCTTGACTCTTCACAGACACTCAATAAAAAGTGCTGCTGTGATTAAAAAAATAATTGTGACCCGACACAGAGGAGACGGGTTTGAAGGGAGGAGACGAGCAAAACAGCAGAGAAGAAGGGACTTGGGCTCCTTCTGCATCTCCTGAAGATGACAGGAGGGAATTAGCTGACCTGTGGCAGATGAAGACCATTGGCCCACCTATGTCATGACCAGACACTGCACGCAGTGGTTATCCTTCTTGTTGTGGTCCAGTGAGGTAGAGAATGGATCACCCCATTTTACAGATCCGGAAACGGATGTTCAAAATGGTAATACCAGGAATTCCCTGGCTCTCCTGTGGTTGGGACTGTGGTTTCACTGCCGAGGGCCTGGCTTTGATCCCTAGTCAGGGAACGAAGATCCCACAAGTCATGGAGTGCAGCCAAACAAAACAAATTTGCCTGATGTAATTAATAATCTGTTACTTAATCTGTTAGTTTTCCATGTGGAAACCATCTGGAATTCTTGTTCCAGCTGACCTCAGCTTCTAATAACTACAAGATTCCTACTTTATTGCATCAACAGCTGCAGCCTGTTAGTACTACTGACATAGGTCTATATTCTGTCATCTTTGAACAGTGATGGGGCTGAAAGGAAACTCTGGGAGGACCCTCTGCCCCACTTTTCAATGTGGGAGGGCTGGGGAGAGGGTCTTCCAGAAGAGTAAACCATCACACCCTAACTCACACCCCAAGCCTTCAGGAGGTCGAGCTTTGCAGCTGTTGGTACTGTCAGGGGAAGGAAGTCACTCTGAAAGAAAGTAACTTCTAACTATCAAACCTTCCAGGTGTCACTGCTGGAGGGGGTGGCGATATACCTGCCATGCCGAACTCGGGTCTCTAGCTGGTTGTTGGGGTCATGGGCATATGATGTTCTTTGACTTTTTCTCTCATGGCATGCATACAGTTCATCAGCAAATCTGGCACCTCTGCCTCCCAAATACATGCAGAATCGCCCCGTCACTTCCCACCACCATGGCGCCTGCCCTGGCTGGATTCACCAGTCTGCCCAAACAGCCTCCTCACTGTTCCCTTACATTTTCCTCCACTTCAGACTCTTTCCCAGACCCCAGCCAGGGAGGCCCTACAAACTGACAGTCGGGCTGTGGCATGCTGCTGCTCGGAGTCCTCACTGGCTTGTCTTTCTGTGCGAGTAAACCTGGCTCCTTACAATGCCTTACGGATGGAGACCGTCTGCTCCCTCGACTTCACCCAGACACCTCCTCCTGCTTTGCTCTGCCGTCTCACTTTACTCCACCCTCCCTGCCTTCTTATAGTCCCTCTCTGACAAGCCAGCACGCCCATGCCTCAGGACCTTTGCGCAAACCACTTCCTCTGTCTGGAATGCTCTTCCTCCAGTGACAGATGTCACTCACCCCTTTCAGGCTGTGCTCACGTCCTGCTTGCCCCAAACACCCTCCTTGACTACTCTGTTGAAAATGTCCCACCGCTGTCCTTACACCAGCACCGTGCACCCGTTTTCAGGCTGGTTTTCTCTTGAACTCTCATCACCTAATACACTCCACATCTTATTTGCTGTTGTTGTTTAGTTGCTAAGTTGTCTCTGAGTTTTTGTGATCCCCGGGACTGTAGCCCAGCAGGCTCCTCTGTCCGTGGGATTTTTCAGGCAAGAGTGGGTTACCGTTCCCTCCTCCAGGGAATCTTCCTGACCCAGGGATGGAACCCATGTCTTCTACATTGTCAGGCAGGTTCTTTACCGCTGCTGCTGCTGCTGAGTCCCTTCAATCGTGTCCGACTCTGTGCGACCCCATAGACGGCAGCCCACCAGGCTCCCCGGTCCCTGGGATTCTCCAGGCAAGAACACTGGAGTGGGTTGCCACTTCCTTCTCCAATGCAGGAAAGTGAAAGTGAACTTGCTGTCGTGTCCAACCCTTAGCGACCCCATGGACTGCAGCCCACCAGGCTCCTCCGTCCATGGGATTTTCCAGGCAAGAGTACTGGAGTGGGGCGCCATTGCCACTGAGCCACCAGCAAAGATCACATCACGTCTTCTTATATACCTTGTTTATTGTTTGTCTTCTTCCACTAGAGGGAGACCTCTACTCCATGAGGTCTGAAGCCCAGCATTAACATGTATTTGTTGAATGAATGAATGCATACATTCAGCATGATGCCTGGACTTGAGGGGAGACATCACTGCTGTCACAGGCTCGCACCCTCTCCACACAAAACTCTGGGCCAGGGAACAGCAGCCTAGCAGCACCCTGGTTCCCAGTAGATGCAGCCTTCCAGTAAACATGAGCCTTGCCTCCGAGTCACAGCATCTGGCAGCGGCTCCTAGCAGGACCCCCGGGCAGGATTCTCATGCCACCTCCAGAAAAAGAATTGCTTTGGCTCAGTCCTGAGCCCATCATTCATCATCATCGTAAACCGGCATGTATGTTTGGAAAGCTCCCCCAGCAGTAACTGCGTGTTCCCACAGCCCCTCCCAAAGGCGAGGATAATATTCCCATGAGAACACTTCCTTTCCCAGACTACAGAAGCCAGTGCAGAGCCAAATGCTCTTGCCCACCCAGAGGCAGCATTTCCATGGGCACCACTTGCCGTCAGCTCAGCACCAGCTCTGGATGACTTGCCTCAGGAAATATCACCAGGTGTATCCCTGGGGTCACACTTTCAGTACGTGTGACACTCTGATTTTGCCTTATGTCCTATATATGTATTTTTTTTCTAATTGGAATTTTCTCTGGCTCTTGAAAGGGTTGTGGCCCAGGCCTGGGCATCACTCTCCATCCAGGCCGGCCAGGGATCATTTCTCTACCTTCCCATGACCCAGATGCCCTCCCGTCCTCGAGGGCCAACTCCAGCCTCCCTCCTTCGAGAAGCTTTCTCCCGCCTACACTGAGCTTTTCGTTTCTCTATTTCTAACATAATTTAAAGATGGCACCAATAATTTAGTGTGTAATTGCAGAAGCTCTTACACTGGTATTCTTTTACGTATGCTGCGTCTGTCTTTGAACCAGGCTGTATTTCTGGCATCTTTTGTTGTTTTATATCTCAACTTAGGGCCCAGTCTGGGGATGCTGTGGTCCTGTGTGGGGGCCTGAACCCATTCAGTGACAAGGGCCAAGTGATTCCGGAGCACATGTCTAAGACAAGGCGAGCCTTCCTGCGAAGTTCCTGCTGTGAATTCTTGAGACACAGCTTCAGAGCTCCAGCAGGGGAACCATGACGATGATAACCGAGGCTCTAGAATCTAATTTGGTTCTCTAAAATCCATGAAATAGCATTCAGAATCCTAGCTCATTGCTTTAAAGCACTTATTCACTCATGGTGATTTTAAGAACACTCATAAATAATACATAATATAAATTATAGGTAATAACTAGCATTCGTTTAATACTTCTACCTTATTAAGCACTGTGCTAAGTGGCCTTTGAGATAGAAGCTGCTGTTGAACTTCCTCCGTGCACCCATTCTGTAGATGAGGAAGCCGAGGCTTGCAAACGGCCAGAGGTTACTAGGCAGTAGAATTGGGATGGGAATTCAGGCTGTTGAAGTCATTCAAAGAAGACAATAGAAGCAGTATGCTTAGGGGCGTATGTGAGTAGGGGGTGTTTTCTGGTTCTCACAATAGTTAGGGATGTTAGTGGGAGATGGCAATGGACACCAGGCATCCTGTGGTCCATGGGGCCTTATACCACATAGAATTTCCCACACAAATGTTGAAGGACCCCGGGGGCCAGACTCTGGTGGGAATAATACAACTCTCATCTATTTAACACCATCTAAGTCCTGCACTTGCCTCAAATCTCACAGGTGGACCCCAAACACTCTGGCATACACTCTGCATTCCATCAGGATGCAGACACTGGGTCAACAGAGAAGGGCTTTTAAATTTGTACCAAAACCCACCAGTTCTGGAAAATCACGTAACTGATGGTGTCTCTGAGTGTCATTTGAGTGACCAAGAAAAACAGACCTGTGGCCATCTGCATCTGTAGCTGATGCTTTCGTGGTGATTGAGCTCGGGTAAGGATTCTCCCCTTGGACAAGCTTTGTTATCTCTCCAAGGTGGTCACACCTGAGCATTTACATATTAACTTAGACATTCTATTATTTTTCCTTTATATTTATTATACTTGAAGTTCATCATTAAAAAAAAAAACATGTGGAAACGGGTTAAGACTTTTATGAATGTCACAGAGGGTTACTAAAGAAAATCTTAGGTATTTATTAGTTTCTCAGGGCCCCTGGGGTCAGATGCAGAAGAGGCCACTCCCACCCTGGGGGTTCTGTCCCCACATATCCAGCCCTACCAGCAGGTGCCACTGCATGATTTGAGTTAGGAGTGAAATCTTCTGCAAGTTAAGAAGAAGCTGGGTGCAGTCTGCTAAGAGCCAGGTCACTGATCAGCCCGGGGTCAGCTCTGGTGGGTTTTCCTGGCACCTGCTCAGCAGCAGGTGGTGAGAACAGACCTCCCTTGCTTCAGGGACCCCTGCGAGGAGCCCTCTCCACCAGAGGGAGGATTGCCTGTGTTCTGAGAACCCCAGCGGGCTGCAAGAGCCCCAGAGCTGTGGAGCTGGACAGGGAAGGTGCGCGTGACCCAGCTTATCACCACGGTGCCTGGAGGGCACACGAGTTCCCTGGCTTTTATCACTTAAGAGAAGCCAGCTGGAAATAGATCTGCTGGCACTTCCATCTTGGACTTCCAGCCTCCAGAGCCACAGGAAATAGATCTTGTTGCTTACGCCACTCAATTTATGGTATTTTGTTATAGGAGCCTGAACTAAGACAGCTGTTGTGCAATTCTGAGATGAGGAGGAAGCCCCAGCTAGAAGCAAGTGGAAAGGACAGTACACAAGGAACGAAGATCCCCTTGGATCGTGGCCGCATACTGGCTGCGGTCACCCAACACACTATGGTTACCACTCTGTAGGGCCAAAAGGAAAGCTGGCCTTTCAGACAATTCATCCAGACCCTGGCAGGGTGAGCCTGCGGTGTGAGCTCCTTGAGAGGGAAGCTGCAGGGAGATGGAGAAAACTCTCTACCAAGAAGAAAATACAATGTCATAGAGGCTGATACGTATACATGCACACATAAATCTGCTTAGATAGTGGTCTACAAAGACATTCACTGAGCTGTTAATAGCTGTCATTCCTGAGTGGTATGACCACAGTGATTTCATGTTAGTATTGCTTACCTGACTTCGAAATTTCTACAACACACATAATGTCTTTCTAATAATATTTTCCTTTAACTAAAAGATAAAAAGCAATCTAGGTAATGCCCAAGTTTGAGAACCAGGTCCCAGAATAGTTTTCTTAACTTTTCAAGCATTAGAATCAATGGAGACAGTCTGATCTCTGGGTGTGGCTGTTGGGGAAGTGGGGGTGGGGGGTGAGCTAATAAGTCTTGGAGTTGGGGGTCCTATTAAGTGACTGCTAACAGTTCCTGTTGGTGATGTTCATTGTGGGAATGGTAATTCCCGATCACATCTCAAAATCACACACTACCTTCGGGCAAACTAAAAATCTCTGTGGCTGTTCTCATGGATAAAATGAATATATTCATCATGGGGGTGGGACCTAAAATCCACTGTACCAGGGCACTGCCTCCCAAGTATGTGTGTAGATTTGGGGATACATGGGGCTTCAGAACCTAGTTCCTGGCTTGAGATCAATGTCCACTGGCCTGCTGGGAGACCAGAGGGCTGCTCAGAGCCCTCATATCTCTGAGCCCACAGACATCACCTGCTTGAAACCGTGTGAAAGGACTTAGTTCGTGGCAAGTGTTTTAGCTTCAAACCAAGTATCTGAAAATGTTTTGGAGTGCTCTAGGTTTCCTGTATCCCAACTCAGTCACACATGGCCTGTTATCATGAGCCGGAACTCAGAGTGAAATTTGATGGGAAAATTACAAGCATAGCTAAAGGTTTAGAAAATGTCCCAGCTGCCAGCCTCAGATAGAGGCTCCTTCCAGCAAAGCTGACTTTCTTATCACAGAAAAAGGATAAACAAACAGCCATGCTCAGATCCTATTAGTCAAAGCATCACAGAGAGACTCCAGACTTTGATGTCATAGTACTTCTACTAGTATCTGATTTCAATGCGTGTGTGTGTGTGTGTGTGTGTGTGTGTGTGTGTGTGTGTGTTGGAGGTGTTCGCCACACCTTCGACAAACAGTTCTTGGACCACACCAGGGGGTCCAAGAATTCAACTCAGTTCTGACCCTGTCCACCGAGAGACAGCATCTCATTCCACAGGTTGAGGGAGCAGATTTACGAAACTGCTTCTTCCCCCAGTTGCAAACCTAAGTTGCTACCTGTACTTCTGATCAACAGACTATTAATCAGAGGTTTCCATGATCCTCTCCTTGGGTTCAGTTAATTTGTTAGAGCAGTTCACAGAATCCAGAGAAACAGTTACTCGATCACAGTTTCTTATAAAAGGTTGTAACTCAGGAACAGACAGACAGAAAAGATGCAAAGGGGAGGTGCAAGGTGTGGGGAAAGGGCGTGGCCTTCCCACGCTCTCAGAGGGCGCCCTTTCCCCACATCTCCCCTGTTTTATGGAGGCATTTGCATAGCAATGACTGGTTAAATCATGGCCCACTGCGATTGAATTCCATCTCCAGCTGCCTTCCCCTCTCCAGAGGTCAGAGGGTGGCACTGAAAATTCCAACCTTCTAGTCACAGGGCTGGCTCCACAGTTAACTAGGTCTCATTTTCAGGAGCTGTCCAAAAGTCACCTCCTGTACATGACAAAAGACACCTCGATCACTCTCAACACTTAGGAAGTTCCAAGGGATTGGGGAGCTATGAGCCAGGAACCTCAGAGGAAGACCAAATATATATGAGGAAACTATTTTGGTCATCCAGATAATAAAATGTATATTTTTCTTATATATCACAATTCAGTACCCTATCTGAATCCAGATGCAGGAGGCAAGGTTCTTGATACATTTGGGGGCCAACTCATCTTTCCCTGCTGGATGGATCTGGATGACTTAGTTCTCAAACTCAGACCCACCTGGGGAAACTACAAACACTACAGATTGCCAGGCTCTACCCGCTGAAGACTTTAATTCAGGAAGTTCTAGTGGAGTCCACAGGCATTAGGGAAAAACCACTCTAGAATAGCAATAAGCTAAATGACACCATGAGGAAGTGACTGGATAAGAAGTCCAAAAGCTGAGACTTTCCCTTGACAAGTCAGTATTTCGCAGAAGAAAAAAAAGTGGGGGAGGGGGAAGAATGTGCTGGATTATGAAAGACATAAGGGATGGAAGAGTCAGAGCCATGTCTGGAACCTGGACTAGATCTCAGTTTAGATAGGACCATTAAGTGTAAAGAACATTTTTGGGTCAACTGGGGAAAATTAAAAAAAAAAAATTTATTTCCTTAAAAAAAACTGGAGATTGTTAACTGAGAGAAACAGGTTTGAAAATAACATGCACGGTACTATCACACTTGGGTTAAAATGGATAAAAAAAAATATATTTGCCTGGAAAAAATACGTCATACGATAAGGTGTTAAGATTGTTAGTCTCTGGGTAGGATGACCATGATGTTTTCAATGTTCTTATTTTTGCTTATCTAACTTTTCTAAATTTCTAAATAAAATGCTCATGTGATGATTTTGTAACAATGTAATGTTTTTTTAATTATTTTTTTTAACTTTATTTTATTTTACAATACTCTTATTGGCTTTGCCATACATCGACATGAATCCACCACAGGTGTACACGAGCTCCCAATCCTGAATGTAATGCTTTATTAAACAATAAGAGGCCATCCGGGTGATTCTGATGTGTATCCACCCTTGCGAACAAGCTCTTTCTGCGGTGCTTTCCTGCTTATCTGAGCAACAGAGTGACCTGGAGTGCTGTTAAGCATGCGCGTTCTCAGGTCCCTGCCCTTCAGGATGACGGCTTTTGAGGTGCAGCCTGAGAGGTAGATTTTTCACAAGTGTCCTGGTGATTCCTCATCAGCCAAGGACGAAGACTCTGCTTTAGACCAGGGCTTCTCCCACTTTTAGAGCACAGGAAGCCCCAGCGGATCTTGTTAAAAGGCCGATTCTGATTTCGTGTGGCTAGCAATTCCTGGGAGAGTGCATGGGCGACCCAGGCAGAGTGTGGGGCGACAGGGCTTGGTGGGACTGTGGCTGCCCTGATCCAAACAGGCAGCTGCCGCTCAGCTCCTGACATGTGTAAACACTTGTCTGGTGTCATCAAGTCTTCCCATCTTTCAAAAGAAACCAGAAATGCGATTCAGAAAGGAAATCTCCTGTTTTCAAAACACTGCACAGGCCAAACAAAACACTTCTGCCAGCTTGATGCAGCCTGGGGCCGTCAGCGCTGCCCTGCCGGCCTCACCCAGAGTAGGAGTCACACCCCAGTCCTGATAATTCCACGCCAGTGAGTCTAAGGGGTAAAGGTTACCCGATAATTATTCCTGCTCACACAGATGGCAAAATCCCACACATAACAGAAATTCCTGAATAGTCAACTCTCTTGGGTGAGAATGAGCACAGAGAGAATTAACTCCAGCTAGCACTTTGACATGCTGTGTAAACACTGTCCCAAGGCAGATAAAAGAATCAGAAGGCTAAGGTGCCAAGAGGGCAGCTGGTAGGAGCCAGCAGGCATTGTAAGTATGATGGGCATATTGAGAACCTCCCCTTATTGGCCTCCCTGTCCACTAAACCCACTCCTAAGTCAGACAGTCTCAACCATGTCTCAAACTCACTGCGAACTAAAGTTCTTGAGATTTGCAAGGAAAACATATCAAAGCACCACGAGAAAGCTAATTCTGCAGCTCTTAATGAATCCCATTTACATTTTTTCAGCTCTTTGATTTCTGAGCACTATTTAAGGGGGAGGTTTGTTCAGTTCATTTACTTTGGGTTTTTAACTGGCCAGGGTGACAATCCTCAGCAGTATAATTTCCCTCCTGTGCCCAAATCAATAAAATGCACCCAAGAGCTAACATCCATTTTGAGCTCCACTGAGGCCCAATACTTGCCAGAATCGCAGTGCCTTGGACAGCAGGAAACAACTAGAAGTGAGCTGGGGCCTGCCGCAGGCATTTAGTTCTCAGTGGAGAAGCAGAAGCATCTCAGGCTGTCTTCCTGCCGAAGACCCGGCCCCCCAGTTGAGGAACTACGGATTCAAGTGAACCGACCACAGAATTTTCAGGTGATCGGAGGAATGGATGCTATGCCTCCTCTCCCTCACATATAACCTATTTGGATAAGTTCGTGGGGCAAATGTTATGGGTTGGTTGACCTAACACCCTTTTCCAGACATATATATTTGTAAGAAAACAAGTGTTTAATTTTCCCATCCTCCTTTGCAGTCAGAGGTAGCTGTGTGACATAGTTCTGGCCAATGAAATGTAGGTGGAAATTTATCATAGCAGTGGGCTAAGGATGATATTTCAGGGAACCTTTGGGTTCTGGCTGCAATGGAAAAATGGGATAGACATGATTCCTTCTCCTTCTCCTTCTTTCTACCTTAAATACAGATGTGATGGCTTGAGCTGAGGCAGCCATCTTGCAATACTGACGGAAAAGATTAAGAGAGTTATGATGCAGCCGACCCTGACATCACTGTGAAGCTGAATGTCACGTGTGCTAAGTTGCTTCAGTCCTGTCTAGCTGTTTGTGACCCCATGGACTGTAGCCTCCAGGCTTCTCTGTCCATGGGATTCTCCAGGCAACAATCCTGAAGTGGGTTGCCATTCCCTTCTCCAGGGGATCTTCCTGACACAGGGATCAAACCCACATCTCTTATGCCTCCTGCATATGCAGGAGGGTTCTTTACATTTCTGCTTTATTGACTATACCAAAGCCTTTGACTGTGTGGATCACAATCAACTGTGGAAAATTCTGAAAGAGATGGGAATACCAGACCACCTAACCTGCCTCTTGAGAAATCTGTATGCAGGTCAGGAAGCAACAGTTAGAACGGGACATGGAACAACAGACTGGTTCCAAAAAGGAAAAGAAGTACGTCAAGGTTGTACATTGTCACTCTGCTTATTTAACTTATATGCAGAGTACATCATGAGAAANCTCTTGGCCATCTGTATGTCTTTTAAAAATATCTGTTTAGATCTTTGCCCCATTTTTTGATTGGGTTGTTGGTGTTTTTGATACTGAATTGTGTGAACTATGTGTATATCTTGGAGATTAATACCTTGTTGATGCTTCTTTTGCAAATGTTTTCTCCCATTCAGATGATTGTCAAAAAGAAAAAACAGTTTCATTTTATTCAAAAGTACATTTAAAAAACGTTTAGCCCCAACAACAGTTTCTTGAGATGCATTTTTCTCTTTACGGATGAAGACAAGAATGCTCTGAGAAAATATATTTTTGATTGGATTTCCAAAGTTGTAAAGTCATAATTAAACACTGTTTTTAGACAAAAAGTCCTGGACTTTTTCTAGTCCATAAATGATAACAACTCTTGACTCAAATTTTAAGTTCAGTACCTACCACACCCCTTCAGCTTAGCTCAGTTGTGCTAAAAAGAAGTTTTCATACAAAGTGTTTCAATCATCTTTCTAAAGATTGTATAGTTTTATTGTTAGTCTAAACCTCTCATTTTACAGATGAGGAAATTAAGTCTCGTGGAGTTGTCCTTGATTTGCACCTTGGGTGACTCTGCTGTTTTCTGAACAGAAAAAAAGTGTTATTAGCTGTTCTGGAGGTGAAGGGGATTTTAAGTGGGGCTGGATTACAAAATTTAACATATGTATCACTTCTCAATCACTGTTAATATTATTTGGCCACACCTTTTTCCAGTAGCCAGGTATGGATGTGAGAGTTGGACTGTGATGAAAGCTGAGTGCTGAAGAATTGATGTTTTTGAACTGTGGTGTTAGAGAAGACTCTTGAGAGTCCCTTGGACTGCAAGGAGATCCNAAAGCAGAGACATTACTTTGCCGACTAAGTTCTGTCTAGTCAAGGCTATGGTTTTTCCTGTGGTCATGTATGGATGTGAGAGTTGGACTGTGAAGAAGGCTGAGCGCCGAAGAATTGATGCGTTTGAACTGTGGTTTTGGAGAAGACTCTTGAGAGTCCCTTGGACTGCAAGGAGATCCAACCAGTCCATTCTGGAGGAGATCAACCCTGGGATTTCTTTGAAAGGAATGATGCTAAAGCTGAAACTCCAATACTTTGGTCACTCATGCGAAGAGTTGACTCATTGGAAAAGACTCTAATGCTGAGAGGGATTGGGGGCAGGAGGAGAAGGGGACGACCGAGGATGAGATGGCTGGATGGCATCACTGACTCGATGGACATAAGTCTGAGTGAACTCTGGGAGTTGGTGATGGACAGGGAGGCCTGGCGTGCTGCAATTCATGGGGTCACAAAGAGTCGGACACAAACTGAGAGACTGAAATGAACTGAACTGAACTGAATCTTTGTCATTTTTTTGTCCTACCCATCTACTCCCCTCACTTTGCTATAAGCACCTTTCTTTCCTCTCAGAGATTCCCCACTGCTGTGAAGTTCTGTTGGGATGTTGTGGTGACATTCTGTTAAGGAAGCTGAAGGGACAGAACTGCCTTCTCTTTTCCCCAGCTCAGGATGTAGTGTTTGTAGGCAGGACTCAGCCAACTGCACACTTTCTCCAGGGACTTTAACACCTGATCAAGTCAGGGTATAGGAGTGTTAGATGTCATACTCATGTACTGGCAGGGACAGAAGACCCTACAGTTCTTGCTGCATTATAACAGTTATAACATTATAACACTTATTATAGTTCATGCAATGCATTTCTCCAGAGCTCATTTGTTTATGCTCATTTTCCAAATCTAGTTCTCCACATTCATTTCTGTTATCTCCAGATATTCTTCAGTAAATTTAACTTTTGCTTAAAATAAGAGAAAGTGAAACTTTGCTGATGCTGAAGCTCCAATATTTTGGCCACCTGATGTAAAGAGCCGAATCATTGGAAAAGACTCTGATGCTGGGGAAGGTTGAGGGAAGGAGCAGAATGGGGATGACAGAGGACAAGATGGTTGGATGACATCATCAACTCAATGGACATGAGTTTGAGAAAGCTCTGGGAGATAGTGAAGGACAGGAAAGCTTGGTAAGCTGCAGTCCACAGGGTCGCAAAGACAACCTTTGCTGCTTATGAAAAAATATTAATTGATATAATTTCTAATTCTTCAGCTCTTCTTCTTTAGAGCTTTCATTTTCTACTCTCTATTTCTTGTATGTTGCAATTCTTCTGGATACTTTTAAACATCCCTTCTCATTTTACTGTCAGTTACCTACAGGGTTATTTCACTTACTCCTTTGACTTCAGCCATCACTGTATACTAATGACTTCTAAATCTAACTAGCCATTCCAAATCTCTCCTCATATTTCTTTATTCACACTATTTGTTTTTTCATTTATTCTATAAATATTTGGTAAATTTCTACTATTAGGTAGCTATATGATAGGCAATGGAGAAACAAAGCAAAATCATTGTCCATTTAATGATGGTTAGTCTAGTGGATTCCATAATCTGGTGAAATACATGATTCCATAAACTTTAACCTAATGGATGTCATAGTTTAATAGATTCCATAGATTTCATATAATATTTAACATCTCTACTTGGATATTTCAAAAATAGTGGATTCATCAGATTTCCCTGACATTTGTATTCAAGTATTTCTCCATCTGGGCTCCTATTTCAATGAAAACATTCAACTGCATATGCCAGGGACCTGAGCATTACACTAACTTTCCCTCTTCACTCCATCTCAATCTCTGCACCATTATTAAATCCAGTCTGTTCAACATTCTCTGGATCTCTAGAATGTGTCCACTGTCTGCCATCAATTTTGCTGCCGTTTTATCTATATAGGTCTCCATCCCCACCCCCACCCCCTTTTCTTTTTCACATCAACACAACACTAGTCTTGGTTTTGGTTGGCAACCAGAGTAAACTTGACAAAATTCAAGCCTACTTGTGATTATGTTTTGGTTAAAAGCCTTCAAAGGCTTCATAATTACCTCAAAATTAAATATAACCCCTTTCCAAATCTCCTCCTTCTCCTTGTTACATGTCCAACTTCTCACTCACTCCTCTGCAGACTCCTTTAGAAGTTTGTACTTCTAAGCTTGGAAAAGGAAATGGCAGCCCACTCTAGTATTCTTACTGAAATTCTCTCACATCAGCAAATGAATTAGACTCTCTTTCAACTCTCTTGCATGGCATATCTTCTCAGTTCCATATGAATTCCAACCAGGCCAGTTCCATTCACTGTTTAGGTAATTTATCTTTCCCCCCAAGGTTTACCCTTCCTACAAGACTCGGTTATGTCCCTTTTTATGAATTCTTAAAACATCTTGCTTTCTTCACATCCTAATATTCATTACTCTGTATCATTAATTTCCATGTCTTATGGGTATATTTCACTATAATGCAAAGCATTTGAAGGCAGAAATCATACTTTTTTTTTACATTGCTTTACCCATAGCACATAGCAGGTAACCCATAAATATTAATCAAAACAAATGAATCTTAACATTTGCCTTATCAAAAATTCAATATCAAATCATAAAAATACCTTTGTTTTGTCCAGGCTTTAAATACACTGGATAGATTGATCTGACCATTAACAGAGAGTTTTATCTATCTGAACAGTATGGTACTCTTGTTTATAAGCTGTGCTCTGTTGTATCAGTTATCAGATGATGAAATAGCAACAAGTCCTAGAAGTCCCCTCTAATCATACTTCAGCCATACCACACTATTAACACCCTATTTGCTTTGAAATTAGTAATGTTTCAGAAAATATTTTAGAATCCACTAGGATTGGCTACTTAAGGATTATAGGAATCTAGTGTCCCAAATATGTAATTATGTCCTTCTTAAGGATCCTAAGAACCTTCTTTTTCCCATTCCCATTTTCTTATCCTTTTCTTTATTAACTTTCTTCAAAGGTAAAGAAAAGTGGTCCTGAGAAGAGATCGAAGGTAAGAGAATGTTCTCCTTTGTCATTTAGGTATACATAAAAGATCATTAAGATCTGAAGCTATCTGAGCCCTAAAGCATAAGTTTGAAAGATTTATTTTGAGCTGAAGAAAAATAATTAGAAAATAAATAGTATTAAGTACATTGTATGTGCCAGGTGTTACACTGAACTCATATAGGACAGGTAAATAGGCGTGTCTTCAAAACATTATAGACCAACAGTGTGATACATGAGGGTACCTGAGGGGTCCTGGGACACTTTCAGGGATTCTACAGAATCAAAACTATGTGCAGAATAATATTTTTTGCCTTGTTAAACCTCATTTTCTCATGTGTATACAGTGGAGTTTTCCAATGGCTACATATACTATTTGATGTGACAGCAAATTGAATGAAGAAGCAGATATGAAAACTCAGACATTGAAGAGATTTGCTAAAACAGTGCCACTCTTTTCAGTAAATTTTGTTTTGGAAAATGTTACTTTTCATGGAAGACATTTGCTAATGAAGTGAATTTATTGTTTGAACAAATACTTTTCTAAAGATCAGCTTTAAATTTACATTAGGGTAAATATTGACAGATATAATATCCTATTACTTAATGTCCTCAATATTTTTTTTAGTGTAACGGTTATTGAGACCAAAAAGCTTAAGAATTGCTGACATAGGCAGTAGAATAAAAGTAAGAAACATCTAGCCATTACTGATTTCCCACACGGAAACTCACTGCAGCTTAAATGAGTCCAAGTGTGGCTGATGACCAATTTTGATGCAGTGCCCCATCTTGGCATCTCCTAGTCTGTCTTCCAAGACCGCGATGCTGGGATAAAGAGAGAATCATCATTAGCACATCCATGTAAATGTAAGCAGTAAGTGGCTGGTGATATTCTTTGTAGAACACTGCTGCTGCTGCTGCTAAGTCGCTTCAGTCATGTATGACTCTGTGTGACCCCACAGACAGCAGCCCACCAGGCTCCCCCGTCCCTGGGATTCTCCAGGAAAGAACACTGGAGTGGGTTGCCTTTTCCTTCTCCAACGCATGAAAGTGAAAAGTGAAAGTGAAGTCGCTTAGTAGTGTCTGACTCTTAGCGACCCCATGGACTGCAGCCCACCAGGCTCCTCCATCCATGGGATTTTCCAGGAAAGAGTACTTGAGTGGGGTGCCATTGCCTTCTCCGTTGTAGAACATTACACTGCCCATTCTCTCAGATCATCAGTTCAAAGAATATTGTTACTTAATGCTTATGGAAGTCCATTTTATTGAACATATCTCTGCTGGGCATTAAATTTTGATTTACATCTGGGTAAATTAAGGAGAATCTTTGAGTACTTCTCTTTCTCCTTTGTGTTTATTATGTGCTGTGTCTAAGCTAATTCTCAACAGTTATTTGGTATTAGGGCAAGAAGATGTGCCAAAAGAAAGCATCACTTCATTCTTGGTGGACTAGCCTATCAACCATGTAGCAAATTACTTCTATCGACAAAAGTATTCAACTGTTCTCTTATTCAGTGTAACCATCTCATACTCTGAAAGAGTGAATACAAGGTCAATGTAAGTGTCCTCAGTGCCTTGGGAGAGGATTTTAAGGTTTCTCTTTTTAATAGACTTTCCCTGAGAGTAGCAAAGGCACCATAAAAAGAACAGCTAATGAAACTTGCTTTCTTCATTACCAAACTTAATATAAATACTTCAACATGTATCTTATTTTTTATTTTTTAAATTATTAATGGTGTCTATCTTTACTGGAGTTGAGGGGTGGTGATATAAAAGAATAATTATTGTAACAAAAGAGAAGTAACAGAAATTATTGCAACAGAAGAGAACATAATATTTTTAATCACAACTAATAAAAGGAACAATTCATAATCTGCAAAAAAACACAATACAATAAAATTAAGAATGCAGGTTAATCCTTAATTTAACCTACATTAAATAATTATCATGTAGAGGTAAAATCATAGATAATTTCAAGGTCTCCAGAAAACTGCAGTTTAAGGAAATGAGATCTTAGATTTTACACTCTGACATCACCTACTTTTATTTTTCCCTCCAGTACAAACTCTCATCAGGATCCCTTTCCTGCGCCATTAGCAAGGTAAACTGCCTTACCTAACTGGCATTGCCCCTTTTCATTTTGGGGTACACAAGTATTTGCCACCTACACTCAGATCGTGGTTTTGTGAGAGGCCACAGAGCAACTTTCTTTAGAGCTATCAAAGCCTTCCTCATTATCCTTTATGGGCTGTGCAGAAAACATCTCAACTATTAGACATTTAACTGGAGTGCAGTAGAATGCGTTTGCCGGCTCCCTCCAGTTCCTTGGGTAAAAGCTCTGTTCATAATCAGTTTCTGGTTTTTTAAATGACCCTCAAGAGGTTCCTTCCAGTCCACTTTAGTTCCCTTTTTAGCGTCCCATTGATTTTCCAGACTTTAGGAACGTGTCCTTAACCGCCTGCTTTTCCAATGGCTCTTTCCACTGAATGCTAAAGGAACACTTTGATACTTCAGTCATTGAGAAAGGGATATCTTGAGAACTAACACACCATTTATAACAGTACAGTTTACAATAACATTTCCGCAGAAAGAGGGTGCCTTTCTCAGAAAGAGAGAGACAATTTCTGCACCCCATTTAGTTTCAAAACTATAAGCAACACCCTTGTTTCTTGTCAATAAAGAGGAAGATAGAGTAGAGTAGCAATCACAATACATAAATGATATTATTTGTCCCCAGAGTGCATACCAAATAGTAACTTGCTCAAAGAGCTTGCATGAATTATGAATGGCAGGAAGACACAGAGAGGAAACTCAGTACAGACCCACCCCACGCTGCTGTTACATGGATATTTTAAAGGCAGAGGTGCCACATGAACTATGTGATGAGATTGCAAAGGTATATAATTTATGTTTGACTCCCCTCCAGCTCTAAATCTTGTTTTACATAATACAGAGACACTATAGAAGCTGTGCATCTGAAAATACAATATTGATTAAATTTTAATATCAAGTAAGCTAATCAATATAATAATCTGAAAAATCTCATGGAAATAGTGGAGTCTTCAAAAATATGTCCCCTTGGCCACTAAATAATAACAACAACAAAAAAGTAAATTAAGAACAACAAAATACCTTAGGTCTTACAATATATACAGAAGTGGAAGACAGAAATATAAGGAAACTTGGGCATTTCTGTAGCATTTTGAAACATAATGGTGGGCATGAAAGGACTCCACTTTGACCTGAAAGCCAGTGGCAAAGGCATTATTATTTCTGTTGCCAAGAAAAAGAGTATTCATATTATAATTATAACATATTGTTATACTGCCCAGTTCATTTTTAGACTCTGTAATAAAAAATTATAGTCATTTTTCAAAGAAAATTCATAGAATGATCAGATCACGACTCTATAAATAAAAATATGCCAGAGACTTTCAGTCTTGTCTCAGAATATAATATTCATGTGTCCTATTTTCTTATTTTTTCCCTTTACCATTTTCCCTGAGGTTCTTTTGAACTAAATAATCAGGAGAAATTGGGAGGGAAAACAGGGAAATAAATCCTTTTCTCCTGAAAAAAAAAAAATGTTGTATAGAAGAGTTTGTTTTTTTTTTAAGGCAATAGTTGAGCTGAAACAGAATCATTATCAGAAAGTATGTTAGGAAAAAGAAGAAAATATATATAGGCAAGGACTCATCTGAATGATCCTAGTTAAGGGCCTTACCAAAGAGATAGCTTAAGCTATCTTTGAAAACTGGAGAGCCTCCCTGCTTGGCTGAGTATGAATTGAATGTTCCCAAAGAAACATTTCACAAATAGGGATACCCTTCCATTTCACACTGCTCTTTCTCAAAATAGCAACACCATTTAGCAATATTTCATATCAAGACAATTACATTGTAGAATTATTGTAGTCTTAGGGCTTCATTAAAATTTAAAAAAAAGTTAAATCTCTGTTTTGTTGAACACAAGAAATGAATAGTAAATATTGATTTAGAATGAATGCAAACATTTCCCTAGGAGTGGATAATTACTGCCTTTCTATGCAAAACACTTATATTTGAAGAAGCACTTCACTTACTTTGCCATGCGGTATACATTCTTTAGTACATTTTAAATTATACGTTGTCCTGGACAGTGTCTGCTCTATAATTTCTTGTGTCTCTACACCAGAGTCAGTATGTAATTTTAAACTACAAAGTTTCTGCCAACTAGGAGAATAGGTTTAACTCTTTCTCTTTTCTGGATTCACAAAGTCTTACACGAAGAGATCTGGAAAGACATAGGACTGATGATCTCAGACCTGGAGTAGTTTGGACTCTTTTAGGCCAACAGAAATGCCACTATTAATGACAACATATTTACAAAGCAGAGACTAAAATGGAACTTAGGATTCTTGTATCTAAGCCAGTTTACAGCCCATCTAAAAGGTATGAATTAAATAATTATCATTAGAAAAATTTAATGAACTACTACTAGTTTGAATGATTCTTACAGAAGGGTCTGGTTAAATAACGGACTATCATACTTTAGAATATCTCTTGTCAAATTCTTTTATTATTGTTGCTTTATCCCTCTGCCAAGATCCTTGCAACAAAGCAGTATTCAAATTACACGAAGGAATATATTTTAACCATTTTATTATAACTTCTGTATGCTGCTACTGCTGCTAAGTCGCTTCAGTCGTGTCCAACTCTGTGCGACCCCATAGTCGGCAGCCCACCAGTCTCCCCCATCCCTGGGATTCTCCAGGCAAGAACACTGGTGTGGGTTGGCATTTCCTTCTCCAGTGCATGAAAGTGAAAAGTGAAAGTGAAGTAGTTCAGTTGTGTCTGATTCTTAGCGACCCCATGGACTGCAGCCCACCAGGCTCCTCCATCCATGGGATTTTCCAGGCAAGAGTACTGGAGTGGGGTGCCATTGCCTTCTCCATAACCTATGTATACAGCGACTTAATTCAAAAGTTTATGTTACAATAGTTTTAACTGTACAGAACACATAAACTTTATGTTTCTATAAAAATATTAAATAGTACAAAGTTATAAAACATAATATATATCATGGTACTCATCATTTTTTACCTGTAAATTTGCTGTTTACTAAAGTAATAAAAATACTTGCAAAATCATCTCATATTAGAAAAATTAAAGTACCCACCATTCTATTCTGTTTCTATGAAATTTGACTATTTTTTAAAGATTCTATATATTAGTGATACTACATAGTATTTGTCTTTCTCTGTCCTGCTTATTTCACTTAGAATAACACTCTCAGAATGGTAGTTGCCAGACGCTGGGGGCAGGGAAAAGGGGGAGATGTATGTAAAGTGTACAAATGCTCAGTTAAAAGAAGTCCTGAAGATCTAATAAACAGCATGGTGACTATAGTTATTAATATAGTATTGTAGACTTAAAAGTTGCTGCAAGTAAATTTAACCATTCTCATTACACAGACAGCAAGGGGATGGATGTATTAATTATATTCATTTTGGTAATCATTCTATAACGTATATCAAATAATTATTTTATACACTTTTAATGTAGATCATTTTATGTGTCAATCAGTCCTCAATAAAGTTGGAGAAATTATAAATAAAATGTTTAAGGGACTAAAGAATGAAGAAATGAAAGCCCACAAAATGATAAATTTGGAGTAAAGTTATTCAGCCAAAACTAAATGAGATGAAACCAAAGGACTGTTTATGTGCACAAAACAGCAGTGTATCCTGCTTCCATACAATCTTCACCATCCTATCATGTGAGATTTAGTCTTAATTGTTCTCTCTGGTTTCAAACTGCATACAGCCTCCTACCTTTTGGATGTATTAAAGTTTGCAATAAAAAGGAAGAAATGAACTCTAAGAGGAACAAAATCATTTCAGTGAGTATGGCAACGATGAGTATACTTTGAGATTCATCAGTTTCAACCTTTTGCAGGCCATGTAGTATCTTATGGCATCCACTGTGCTCTGTTATAGTTGTATCCTCTCCCATTATTGGCTTATTGGCCAATTTGTCTGGACACAATAACTGCCTGGGGAATTCATTAAACATGATTCTCAAGACCTTATTCCAGAGAGTCTGACCCGATAAGTCTGGAACAGGGCCCAGGAAAAAATTTTTTTAATGCTCCAGATAAATTTTCATGATTATGTTTGGCAAATATGATTCTAGACTTTCATCTAACCCATCCTCCAAGCAGACTTTTATTTTTAGACAGTGTGGGAAGTATCTTCATTAGCCATACTTGAGAGGCTGCTCAGTGAGAAATATCCTCACTGTTCCTGTTTCAGTGTAAAAGGAAAGTGCAACTGAGACTGACTTTAAGTCATACTAGAGTAAAACTAATTAATACCAGCCCTGTTTCTTGATGGAGATTTTGAAAGAGGTGTGTTTTAAGGAACAGGAAAGTCTGAGTTACTTAAGTGCAGTTTGAAAAGGAAGTGGGTACAACAAATGGACACAGAACTTAGAGGGCTAGTTGGAGACAAAACAGATAAATTCTCTATGTCACAAATAAGCTTGATCTCTGTTTCTTGGAAATATATTAAATCTAATAGTTTTCTAAGTATAGATTTAATCTGCAAAAACTATGAGGATCATAGTGATGTTACTTTTGTAAATGCAAACGACAACTTAATACTTCACAGAAACTATGAATGGAGACAAAATTCATGAGCACATGGTAAAAATGCCATATTTGATCATATATTTGATCACAATGTGAGTTAATTCCAAACTCAATTGTGTCTCTGAAAGTGGTATCAAGAGATGTTTTGGAAGAGAACGGACTACTATTCCAGATGACAGTGCTAAGGTAAACAGCACTGATGACCATCAGAGGTATTTGTAACAGCATTGTAAGTGTTAGGTGGTCAGTTGTGTCCAACTCTTGCAATCCCATGGACTATAGCCCACCAGAGTCCTCTGTCCATAGACTTTTCCAGGCAAGAATACTGGAGTAGGTTGCCATTTCCTCCTCCAGGGGATCTTCCCAACTCAGGGATCNAGTTGTGTCCAACTCTTGCAATCCCATGGACTATAGCCCACCAGAGTCCTCTGTCCATAGACTTTTCCAGGCAAGAATACTGGAGTAGGTTGCCATTTCCTCCTCCAGGGGATCTTCCCAACTCAGGGATCAAACCTAGATCTCCTGCATTGAAGGCAGATTCTTTACCATCTGAGCTACCAGGAAAGCCCATTTATAAGAATAAACAGTCAAATTTTTAAAATCATAAAGATAACAAATGGGCATGATAATGTGCTTGACTTTGTCCATCATGTCCCTCCATATTTCACCACTCTAATGAGTGAATTCTGTAGAAATTTTTGCCTCTTTTAATGTGTTTCTTAGCAGCACAGCAGGCCAACTGTGGACAACACACACCAAGACTCTTACCAAAAGAACACATACCCATAACAGGGTCTAGAATCCAGCCTTTGATTACAGGCATTCACTGATTTTAGAAGCTCCCTTATTTTATAAAATCTAAGCTACTACTGATTGTTAAAAGGTGAAAAACACGGGCACCATAGAATCATAATATGTGAAAGTCTTATAGAAAAAAGCTAAAACAACAAATAGCCTTTTGAGTTTGTAAAGTGTGTGCACTGGTCACTCAGTCATATCTGACTCTTTGCAACCCCATGGACTATGGTCTGCCAGGCTCCTCTGTTCATGGAATTTTCCAGGCAAAAATACTGGAGTGGGTTGCCATTCCCTTCTCTAGGGGATCTTCCCAACTGGATCAAACCCCTGTCTTTCACATTGCAGACAGATTCTTTATCATCTGAGCTACCAGGGAAGCCCGAGGTTGTAAAGATGTTTATCAAAGAAACTCAAAGTTTAACAAATAATAGTCTGAGGGAATGGTCCATCCCCAAGTCATTCCTCAGGGTGTTGATATCATGTGAGGATGCCAGAAGCTGGTTAGAGTCAATGTGCCACAGCAGAAGAACTTTGCCTTCTCAGATGAAGCTATGATAGACAATGGACAAGAGCCATCGAGAGCAGATGTAAGAGTAGCCAGATTGGTGGAGAGGAATCCGTGTTCCCCACCAGAAGGAAGAGATCCTGCTACTCTAGTCCAACAGAATACAGTATATACCAACAACTCTTGACCACTGTAAGTTGTTTCTCCTCCTCTTTTCTAAATGGTAGTCTTAATGAATTTATCCCCCTTTTCCTTGTCTGTTGTCTCTGGAGGAGGAAATTGAAATCACCACTTAGCATTCAGTGAGTGAACCATGAAATTACATCTGTATCATACTCAAAGCAAATACACATCCCTGAAAGACTCAGCTTGGACCTGGGATGCAGTAAGAGAGTGAGGCTAGAGTTTATATATATTTTGGAAGGAGTAAATGTGTTTATAATACATAGGAGAGTTGCATTACTTTAGGCAAAGGCATTAAAAAATTGTTCATATAGAAAGATCTTATGTACAGAAAAATGGACCACAAGTTGTAACTTGTGAGTTTATGCCTATTATAGATACTTGAGGGAAAACTTAGCTTTCGCTATGGGAATTGTCTCTGTGCTGCATTATTTTGATATATATCCTCTAGGATTGCTAGCTGTAAAATCACCTATGCTCTTCTATCATATGGAGATAGATCACCTAGAATGAATCCATCAGAGAGGAAAGTAAATCCTAGAGAAGGGTGTGAGAGAGTAAAAAAAAAANTCAAGGCTATGGCTTTTCCTGTGGTCATGTATGGATGTGAGAGTTGGACTGTGAAGAAGGCTGAGCGCCGAAGAATTGATGCTTTTGAACTGTGGTTTTGGAGAAGACTCTTGAGGGTCCCTTGGACTGCAAGGAGATCCAACCAGTCCATTCTGGAGGAGATCAACCCTGGGATTTCTTTGGAAGGAATGATGCTGAAGCTGAAACTCCAGTACTCTGGTCACCTCATGCGAAGAGTTGACTCATTGGAAAAGACTCTGATGCTGGGAGGGATTGGGGCCAGGAGGAGAAGGGGACGACCAAGGATGAGATGGCTGGATGGCATCACGGCCTCGATGGACATGAGTCTGAGTGAACTCCGAGAGATGGTGATGAACAGGGAGGCCTGGCGTGCTGCGATTCATGGGGTCACAAAGAGTCGGACATGACTGAGCTGAACTGAACTGAACCACTTAAGAAGCCCATGAAACTGAATAGCAGCTACCAAATAATCCACAAATTACTTAAGCCACAGTGGCTATATTTCCTATTATAAACATAAAACTCAAATGTATAATTCCTCCTAAAATTAGAACAGAAATACAAAACCTTATACGAAGTGAAATGGCCAGCCATAGAGTGGGGTGCCATATTTCATTGGTACTTAAATTGCAGATCTTTATACATGAGTTTTGGCATCATACTAGAAGAACTTACACAAGAAATAGAGTTTCTTCCGTTTAAGAAAGCTGTGATTCTTTGCTCCCATCCTGAGGCATGGGAAGAAAGCAGGGTAGTGTCCAGTTGTCTTTGAATAATACCTGCCTCCAACATTCTCTCATCAGAATCTCATTTCCCTGTGGCCAATGGCCCAATGTTGGTTTATCTAGATGGTTCTGTTGCTGGGTTTGGTCAAGAGAGTGTGGCCACACACCCCTTCTCCACACACACTGACTGAGACTGATCAATTCTTGTCACAGGATCACATGTGGTTCTGGATCCAGGATCACTTTACTAGCATGTGCTTATTGAACATATATATATCTCCAACTGATTAATCCTCAAAGCCCTGTGAGGTAGGTACTACTGTTCACTGTTTTCAGGTGAGGAGACCAAGACTGAGAAAGCTAAAGTGGTTGTCCTAGCATCCACAGCTAGACTGGAGATGCTGGGGTGGCTGCTGCCGAAGCTTATTCTCTATACTGTTAAGATAAACTGCATATTGATAACTACTCAAGCACCTTCAGCTGGGGTCCAGGTTACAAAGAAGTCAATGAAAAGGTGTCTCAGTTCTCTTTCCTTTTCTCAGTTCAAGGGGGCGAGGGTCAGTGGTGGTGGTGGTCAGGCATGCCTGGGATGGCAGAGATCACAAGCAGTCACAAATAGTCCACTCGTTTCCCTGTGTTTTCTGCCTCCCTTGTGGTTGGGTTGGGACCACATGACTAGTACTGGTCACTGGATGGAGAATGGAATTGATGTTTCTTTCCCAGGCTGAGGGAAGTAAAAGTCAAATGTCACCTCCATCCCCTTTCCTCTATGGTAAGTGACCTTGGAGACCACAGAGATGTTTTTGATGTGTTAACTACAAGATGAAGTAGGGTCAGTTCAGTTTAGTTCAGTCGCTCAGTCATGTCCGACTCTTTGCGACCCCATGAATCGCAGCACGCCAGGCCTCCCTGTTCATCACCATCTCCCGGAGTTCACTCAGACTCACGTCCATCGAGTCCGTGATGCCATCCAGCCATCTCATCCTCGGTTGTCCCCTTCTCCTCCTGGCCCCAATCCCTCCCAGCATCAGAGTCTTTTCCAATGAGTCAACTCTTCGCATGAGGTGGCCAAAGTACTGGAATTTCAGCTTCAGCATCATTCCTTCCAAAGAAATCCCAGGGTTGATCTCCTCCAGAATGGACTGGTTGGATCTCCTTGCAGTCCAAGGGACTCTCAAGAGTCTTCTCCAACACCACAGTTCAAAAGCATCAATTCTGGCGCTCAGCCTTCTTCACAGTCCAACTCTCACATCCATACATGACCACAGGAAAAGCCATAGCCTTGACTAGATGGACCTTAGTTGGCAAAGTAATGTCTCTGCTTTTGAATATGCTATCTAGGTTGGTCATANCAGCATCATTCCTTCCAAAGAAATCCCAGGGTTGATCTCCTCCAGAATGGACTGGTTGGATCTCCTTGCAGTCCAAGGGACTCTCAAGAGTCTTCTCCAACACCACAGTTCAAAAGCATCAATTCTGGCGCTCAGCCTTCTTCACAGTCCAACTCTCACATCCATACATGACCACAGGAAAAGCCATAGCCTTGACTAGATGGACCTTAGTTGGCAAAGTAATGTCTCTGCTTTTGAATATGCTATCTAGGTTGGTCATAACTTTTCTTCCAAGGAGTAAGCGTCTTTTAATTTCATGGCTGCAGTCACCATCTGCAGTGATTTGGGAGCCCCCAAAAATAAAGTCTGACACTGTTTCCACTGTTTCCCCATCAGGGTAGCCCTATTCATATCCCAGATTTCAGTATGAAGAAGTCACTTTATGTTATTAAGACACTGAGACTATGAGGTTTGTTTACTGCTATAGCATAGCCGAGCTTACCCTGACTAGTAAAATAGGCCTCTGAAACGGGATCAGGCCACCTTGCTTGTAGTAACTTTACAGAAAGGGGGAATTGCGATGTGGACGCTGCTGTAATATAGTAGATTCATTTATCACTGGGGCTATTCTGTATCCAAATCATAGAATGCCTTATCTGCCTAATGAGGCAGGCAGTTTCTTAGAGTTAACATGAAGATGTTACTTGCATTACAAAATTTGGCACTGCTTAACGGAAATGATGATCCTCTCTCTAATTTCAACTAATACTTCCAGCTGCTGCCTCTCAAGGATTTTGTAGTTTGGCCCCATATTTTTATAGGGTGAAATGTTTGCAAAATATATGTATAAGCCTCTGCTAACGGATGCAATTTTATGGCCCATTACACTTTCCATGCGAATGTAGAAACAGTGGGGCTGCCTGAGCTGGGAGTTGGCTGAGATTTGCCAACTCTGTGGTTTTGAACGGGGACCAGAAGAGCCTACTTGAAATAAAAATGTGCGTCGGTGAGTCAAATGCTTATTGAGCAAATACTGTATGCCAGGGCCTTTCTTGGCGGTTGGAGACACAGTAGTAGACAGGACAAGAGTCCTTGCCTCATGAGATCTGCATCTGATAGATGAGACTGAACTTTGGAAATGACAGGTGGGTTCACTTCAGGGTATTTAGAGAATCTAAAAGCCAAAAGTGTGTCTGAAGAGAGAGAAATGAAAGCATTCGCTGTTATCCCAAACTGATGCGCGTGAGGCTTTTCACCATCTGGCCCTGCTCACCTGCCCAGCTTTCGTTCCACCCCGCCCCCATTGTCCCATTTGACTTCACCGCTGTTCCACTGACCCACATGCATTTCTCCGGCATCACCAAGCTTTCCCCCCAGTGCCTCTGTCTAAAGATGTTCTCTCTGCCTAGAATACACATTCTTCCCCTGCTTTCTTTGTCCCTGAGACAGTTCAAGGTGTTGACTCTTGCAAGGAGCCTCCTTGGATCACCTCTAGTTTACCTTCACCCTCTTAGTGATCCCATGCTATCTGTCTATAAGTTTGCCTGCTTAACCTTTTCCTTCTTGTCACCGGCATGGAGGAGTTGATAGAGACCTGATGGAATCCTGGCTTCCCATGGGATGAAGGGAGGGGCCAGTGCCTGCTGGGGGCATAGAGCTGACACGGCATAGTAAATAAATACACAAATACACGGTGTACATAAATAAGTGAATAAATGAATAAATGGAGAATACATGTTATATACATTTTCTCTTCTTAATTAGAAAGATAAAACAACACACACAAATTTGGGCACTATTCCCTAATGAGACACGATATTTCCCTGTTTCCCTTGTGGTTATGTGGTCACGTGATTGACTCTGGCTCATGTAATGTGAGCAGAAGCATGGTTTAGGAAGGGAAGGGGCTGGTGGTCCAGAATCTCAGTGTGAAGGCTCGAGTTCCATCCACTATCTGGAACCCTGAAGTGGCTCGAGGGTGGAAATCATGTGCTTAGATGGCCAAACCTAGTTCCAAATGGCATCTTGAGGCTGCCCTGTATGACCTCTTGATGTTTCTCATGTGAGAAACAAAGTTCTCACTGTTACTTCAGACGGTTTTATGTTACATGTAGCTGAGCTTAATCCTAAACGATATAGGTAGAGAGGAAGGTTTCAACTGCATCTGTCATATCTTATACCTTAAAAAAAAAACAAAAAAAACCAAACAAACAACAACAAAAAAAACTGGAGACAAAAATAGAAAAAATGGGCTGATTATCAGTAACCGTGAGGGTTAACTTCCTTCACCATTTCTGTATTTTGAGACTCTTAAGAAAACAAAGAAAAGCACAAAGAACAATAGACTAAAAATCTGTACACCCACCATCTGGAACTGCCAACTGTTAACATTTTGTCATATTTGCTTTGTCTTTATTTTATTCAAAGAAACAAAACACTACAAATCTAGCTTATGTCCTTATATCCGCCATCATTCCCTGTTCTATCCCCATTAACCTTTTCACCAAAAAGAACCACTGTATAGAGTGTGCAAGCTTCCAGTCCATTTCAGGTTATCTTAGGCATATATTTCTTTCCATGAATAATGCATTATATTAGATATATATTGTTAATTTTTAAATAAATTACATCATATGGAATACACACTAAAGTTGGCTTTCTTGTTTCTGAGCTCTATCTTCACTGAATATATATATCTATGTATACATATAAAATACACAAACTATTACAGTTTAATATTTATTTAATTTTATCTAACCATTCCCCTATTACTGTAAATTAGACAATTTTCAATTTATTGACTTTTTTCCAAGTTAAGATTCTTTTATTTCAACACCCAATATACTCATTATTCTCAGAAAGAAACATAAAAGAATGCAATAGATGTTTAGATTATTACATTCTGTGTGTAAAATAGATAAATTTAAAAATATGTAAACAATATGTTGTTTTACTAGAACTTATACCCACAAGGTGTTATGTGAGGCTAATCCATAGCAACTGTTATGATGATCTAAAGATCCAGAAAAAAACAGTGGAACATAGCATATTAACAGGAAAATACCTTTTTAAACAAGCTATTCTTTTTGCATGACATTCTACTGCATGGAAAAATTATTTCTTCCAGCCTTATTGAGGTATAATCAACAAATATTAACTGTATATATTTAAGGTACAGAACGTGATGTTTTCATATACATATCACCAAGATATGTATATTTCATATACATATCACCATCATAGTCAAGCTGATGAACATATGCAGCAATGGACATCCTCATATATATCTCCTGGTACACACGCATGTTAACTTCCTTCTTGTAGCCTGTTGTTACATAACTGATGAACCAGGAAAAAATCAAAGATATTGTATAATTACTTGAGAAAAGCACATGAAAACTCCTTTTATGATCATGTTATAGATATAATGTGGGAACACTTGGGCTGGGCGATCATATTCTCAGGTGAATTTATAACTTGTTGATCAACTTCACCAAAACAGTGTATAACTGATTTCTAGGGAAAGATTTTTGTGGTATGACAGAGATCTAGAAGTTTATTCTATTCTGGAATATCCTAGATATTAATTCATTCATCCATCCAATATTTTTGAATAACATTGTACCAGGGGCCATGGTAGACACTGGACATTGAAGAGTCAACAGCAGTCAGCACAGTTCTTAACACATGGTTGGTATCTAATATTTGTTAGCTGACACTTGAGAGAGATGTGATTGGTACTCTCCCACATTTATAAAGTTGCTGTGACTTTGGTGAAAATTCAGAATGCATGCATATGATATTTTAAGATTTTTAAAAAAGAAGGACTGGGAACACTTGACAATAAGTCAGTTTAATGAGATAAGACATCAAATTCCACAGCATAAATCTGATTAAATAAAACTTATAATTGGCAAATGTGACGTCAGGAATAAGCATATGTGTATACACACACCAATATATATACAAACATGTATACACTAGTTCTAAGTTTAATAGATCTATTTTGGCAATAATTGTGTGAATTATATACTCAGGTTTCTGGTTGAGCACAAGTTCACCACGAGTCAATGCTTTGAGCTTAGTTAGAAGCCTAGGAACACCAGCTGGATCCTAGGCTGAACTGAGGTGTTTGTACTAACCTCTGGGCAATGGTAAGCAACAGCTCTACTGTTTAATGGGTGTCTACTGCAAATCAAAGTCACTATCAACAGCATACTTATAACGAATTGCAATATCCCAGTTTAAAGAGGAAGTACCTGAGGCTCAGAGAGGTCAAGTGATTTGCCTAAAATCCTGAAAATAATAAGAGATGGAAAAGGAATTCAAATCCAGCCATATTTGGCATCAGAGTCTGAACCATTCCACTATGCCATGTTACCTTCTTACCTATGTAGATGGACCCACAGTCGTGTCCTACCTGAAGAATAATTCTTCATTGCATGACCAATTCTAACACCACAGGATCCATTTTTGAGGAATGGGAAACAAAACCACATGCATTATTTTAAATCACTACTATGCAAAAGAATGTCCCTGTGAGATCCGGTAGGGCCACAGACTCATGGTCACAGTGCATGCTTTCCTTTCAAGAAACTGCCAAAGAGGAAGGCGTGGATGGGATAGAAAGCCAAGTTTGTCACGTAGCCCACCAGTATACTTCAGGTGCAAGACAGGGATTTTCAGTTTTTGTTTCATAATCAGTAGTGGCATCTATAGCACATGGTTGTTTCAAAGGTTAGAACTAACATATGCAAAGCCAGGCATGATGTCCACAGCAGAGTTGGGACTCAATAAACAGTAGTGGTGACAGAGAAACTGCTGCTGCTGTGAGGGCGCTTCTAGGAAGCACAGACCGGGTCTTCTCTGTGGCTCTGGGGGCCACCGGGTGCCTAACGAGCAGCCTGCCCTCCTCTGACTGCCTGGAGGAAGGGGTACACCTTCTCTTTATACCAACTCACCTGTCACTCATCAAACCAAGACCTCAGCGGCTTGCTTCTACTCGAGGGGTACTTTTTGTAATGCATCTCCCCAGAGGGGACAACTATTTCTGATATTTACAGAGTGCCTCATTGGCTAGCTGTGTACTTGAAACTCTTCAGGAGCTCTCATTGAAGCTTCTTCTTGTGTTAGTCATCTGTTTCTCTTTCTGCCCTTTGCTCTTGGTAACAGCATTCTCATTTTCCCTTGAGTTACCCCCAGCTTTTTTCACTCGTAGTCCCTGTAGTTCAGGAGGAGCTGATATCACCTTTCCCTCACACCTGGTGCGAGGTGTGGGCATATGACTTGGATTTGGCCACTTAGAATCTACCATACCTGTACACACTCTGATCATTTCAGAGATGGGCAGGCAAACTAAGACGTTCAATGGAATTAAGTGTGTGTGTGTGTGGGGGGGGGCGGGTTGAAATTATTCTGATAGTAGGGAAAATGCCAGGTGAACATTGTTATTTGCTGCCATCTGGAGAAAGCCAACATTAGAAAAAGGGGAGTGAGGGAATAGGGTGAGAAACATTCCTGACAGTGCAATTAGCTCCCCTAGATATAGCTATTCTTGAAGTCCTTCTTGGCTTTTTAAACGAATGTACCAAATACATCCTACCCTTTTTCTGCCTAAATTCACTGGAGCTGGGTTTCTGTCCCTGTGAGTCAAAAGTGTCCTAAAATGTCTACTTTGAATCATGGTTGCCTTTCTTTATTCCATCAGTTTGCTTTGCTCTCAGTGTTCTCCAGGGGTAATTTGCTCATCTCTCAGCATTTAGCTTTTTGGTAAGTACTATATGAGCTTGTTTCCTTCATCTATCCTGAGTCCCATTAAGGGTCTGACTTTGATGCAATCATCTGTGAGTTCTCAGAGTCCTCTGGCACAATTCCTCAGACACAAAAGATATTCATCAGATGTTAGTGGAAAGCTTACAGTTTTAAATCCACAAATATTTGGTTCCAAAGTTGTTGTTGGCTACGTCACCACACACTTCAGACCCTTCTTGCAAAGACTGATACAGACAACCACAGATCACATGTTCAGCCCCTTATCTGCCTTAACCCAAGGGGGTCTCAGCACTTCTTTAAACATTAATTTGCTCCTTAATTAAGAGACATGATTATTTCTAATCAACCGACCTTCAATGTAATGTAAACAGATCGCAAGTAACTGCACAGCTTGGCCAAGCTTGTTACCTGTCTGAGAGCAGTACAGGGAGACCATTTTAGCACTTCATCTGGGAGGCTGGGGAATACGCAGAATGCTCTGACTTGCATAGATGGAATTCAAGGAACTTAAGAAGATGGAATTTGTCAGCCCTTAATCCCTACCTAGCAAATTAAATTGCTGCTACTNATGGACATCTAGGTTGCTTCCACATCCTAGCTATTGTAAACAGTGCTGCGATGAACACTGGGGTACATGTGTCTCTTTCAATTCTGGTTTCCTTGGTCTGTATGCCCAGCAGTGGGATTGCTGGGTCATATGGCAGTTCTATTTCCAGTTTTTTAAGGAATCTCCACACTGTTCTCCATAGTGGCTGTACTAGTTTGCATTCCCACCAGCAGTGTAAGAGGGTTCCCTTTTCTCCACACCCTCTCCAGCATTTATCGCTTGTAGACTTTTGGATAGCAGCCATTCTGACCGGCATGAGATGGTACCTCATTGTGGTTTTGGTTTGCGTTTCTCTAATAGTAATGAGTGATGTTGAGTATCTTTTCATGTGTTTGTTAGCCATCTGTATGTCTTCTTTGGAGAAATGTATGTTTAGTTCTTTGGCCCATTTTTTGATTGGGTCATTTATTTTTCTGGAATTGAGCTTCAGGAGTTGCTCGTATATTTTTGAGATTAGTTCTTTGTCAGTTGCTTCATTTGCTATTATTTTCTCCCATTCTGAAGGCTGTCTTTTCACTTTGCTTATAGTTTCCTTCATTGTGCAAAAGCTTTTAAGTTTAATTAGGTCCCATTTGTTTATTTTTGCTTTTATTTCCATTACTCTGCAAGGTGGGTCATAGAAGATCCTGCTGTGATTTATGTCAGAGAGTGTTTTGCCTAAGTTTTCCTCTAGGAGTTTTATAGTTTCTGGTCTTACATTTAGATCTTTAATCCATTTTGAGTTTATTTTTGTGTATGGTGTTAGAAAGTGTTCTAGTTTCATTCTTTTATGAGTGGTTGACCAGTTTTCCCAGCACCATTTGTTAAAGAGATTGTCTTTTCTCCATTGTATACTCTTCAATATACAATCTTAATTGCAGTGTAAGGTCACATAACCGCAGGGGTAAGACCTGAGAGTAGGGCTCGTGGAGGTCAGAATTCTGTCTACAACATTGTGATGGTGGATTTTATGTCAACTTGACTGGGCCATAGGTGCCCAGACATGTCAGCAAGCATTGCTCTGGGTGTGTCTGTTAGGATGTTTCTGGATGAGGTTAATACTTGAGTCAGTAGACTGAGCAAAGCAGAGGGTCTGCCCCCAAATGGGCTCATCCAATCAGTTGAAGATAATAAGAATAGTATAGAAAAGAGGACTAGTAAGAGGGAACTCCTTTTGTCTGACTGTTTTGAGCTGGGACATTGGTCTTCTCCAAATACTTTACATTTGAACTGAAACACTGGTGCTTTTTGGACCTCAAGCTGGCTGCCTTTTGGACTAGAACTACACCACTGGCTCTCCTGCATGCTAACTGCAGATCTGGGGACTTCTAAGCTTCTATATAGGAGAAGGCAATGGCAACCCACTCCAGTACTCTTGCCTGGCAAATCCCATGGACGGAGGAGCCTGGTGGGCTGCAGTCCATGGGGTCGCTAAGAGTCGGACACGACTGAGCAACTTCTCTTTCACTCTTCACTTTCATGCACTGGAGAAGGAAATGGCAATCCACTCTAGTGTTCTTGCCTGGAGAATCCCAGGGATGGGGGAGCCTGGTGGGCTGCTGTCTATGGGGTCACACAGAGTCAGACATGACTGAAGTGACTTAGCAGCAGCAGCAGCAGCAAGCCTCTATATGGCTTAGAGGGTAAGGCATCTGCCTGCAAGGTGCAAACCTGGGTTCAGTCCCTGGGTCAGGAAGTTCCCCTGGAGAAGGAAATGGCGACCCACTCCAGTACTCTTACCTGGAAAATCCCATGGACGGAGAAGCCTGCAGGCTACAGCCCATGGGGTCACAAAGAGTTGGACACGACTGAGCAACTTCACTTTCACTTTCAAGCCTCTATTAATGTGTGAGCCAGTTCCTTGTTTTATCTATCTACCTATCTATCCATCTATCTCCTACTGGTTGTTTTTCTTTAGAAAATCCTTCCTAATAAAAATATGCATAAAATAAAATCCAGTTACCTGTTGACTTTCTTTGGTCCCTAGAAGCAACAAGGTAACTGCAGTTTTGGCCCATTTTTCTTATGTGCCCAACTGTAAAAGCTACCATGAGTTTAAGGTCATCTCTTCTATGCTGAGAAAGAATTCTCAGCTAGATGCTCTATTTTATACTGATGTGTTCACATGGTATAAGGGAAGATAAGGAAGGAAGCTGTGAAATTCTGGTAAGTTGCCTTTCCACCAAATTTCAGGTCCTTATCTGTAAATAAAAATTCCTTTATCTATTTTTTGGAGGGGTAAGGCTGAAAAGAAGTGATATATATGAAACTTATAGTTCTATATCTTGCATGTTATAGATATAGCAAAGCTGGGCACTTATTAATAGTAAGTAAGAGAGTGAGGCAGAGGCTACCTGGAAGTTCAAAACACATCTACCAATAATTCTGATTAGACCCATTTCTGACAGACCCAGGTCTGACAGACCCATAAAAAGTGTCCGTCACTTTTCATTTGGATATTATGTCTTCCTTCAGGATCCTAGATGGTCAATTTCCTACCAAGGACCTGGCCAAAAGGTTGGTCTTCATGAGAAGAGTGAGATGATCCTCCTCCAAAACAAATGAAAATCTAAAATTCTTGGCTAAGATTTATACAATATTTTAGTTCACTCAGCAAAATTCTTATTTTTTGAGCTTTGTCTCTGAGAAGGAGGCTGGCTAAATCCAGAGGGGTGGGTGTGGAGGCATTGAGAGTCAGGAAGTGTCAAAAGTGTGGTCCCCACGCTCAGGTTACTCACAAGCTCCCCCCCGCCCCACCCCGCCTGTTGCTGGTCCTGACAGTCCCAAGGTCAGATGCCCACCTGACACTCAGCAACCCTCACTGGGTTCATTGTCTTGCTCTCAGACCATCTTGCATTCATCCTGGGTCTCTAACTGCCACTCTGCAGAGGGGAGCATAAATACACGGGGATCTAATGATGGGCCAGCAGCTCAGAACCAAGAGCTGCCCTTCAAAGCGTCCACCATCTCCTGTATGCCAGACTTGTAGAACATCCTGCTTGTGATAGATTCTGTGATGTTGCTTCATCTTGGCGGTTGACATGACCCTTGACATCTTGAAGCCTTCGAGAACTTCAGCAGTGAAGAAACCAATTTGACTTTGTCTCGTTCATTTACTTGACCAAGAAATCCTTTGAATGGTGCCTTCCCCTCCAGCTTCCCTGCATTCCTAATGGAAAGCATGGACACTGTGTCCTTACCCTTCTTTCTTCTTCCTTGAACATAGATGTGTCTGTGTATATATTAATGGATGTTTAACATACGGAGAAGGCAATGGCACCCCACTCCAGTATTCTTGCCTGAATGGACAGAGTACTCTTGCTCCTCCATGGACGGAGGAGCCTGGTAGGCTGCAGTCCATCCATGGGGTCACTGAAAGTCGGACACGACTGAACGACTTCCCTTTCACTTTTCACTTTCATGCATTGGAGAAGGAAATGGCAACCCACTCCAGTGTTCTTGCCTGGAGAATCCCAGGGATGGCGGAGCCTGGTGGGCTGCCGTCTACGGGGTCACACAGAGTTGGACACAACTGAAGCGACTTAGCAGCAGCAGCAGCAACTGAACATAGATGTTTAGCACCACGACAAGTCTTGCAGCCACAAGAGAAAGGCCAAAGACTCACAAAGACATTGGCTATCAGATCACTAAAGCACAAGGAGCAGCCGCCCACCTCTCAGCTTCAGGAAATACGAGAAAAGTCAACCTGAGGCATTTAAGCCACTTTAATTGCTGTTTTGCTATCTGCAGCAAAAAGTGTTCCTGATTGATATTTTACTGGATGAATTTAATGGTTAGCTTCCCGGTTATGGTTTTTCTAACTCTAGAAATGTTTTTTCAGGTGGTAGAAAGAGGCTGCCCTTTTGTAACGCAGCCCGACCTTATCCTTCAATTTGTGATTGAGGACCAGGCACAGCTGAACTGTCTTAGACTCTAAGGAAAATCCGTGTGGATAGTCATAACCTGGAGCAGCTTCTCAGCCTGAAAAACTCTCAGCTGAAATGGCACTGCAGTTTTTGTGGCTTGCCTGTTGCATCTCCCATGAGCAATAAAATAAGCATTTCTTATTTAGATGCACAGCCTTGGCTGGGGAACAGCACTGACTGTTTACATCAGAGACCACCGAATAAGGGTAAATAAATCTTACTGTGGAGGACAAGCAGGCATACCAAGGAGCAATTATCCCACACCGAGACAGAGGAAATGCAGTCTCCTTAAACGAAGGTGGGATTTAAGGTCAGAGACACCCAGACTCACATAGTTTCTCTTCTGATTATCTGTGCCAACATCTTTGAGCTTATGTCTCTTCACCTGAAACATGCAGATAATAATACTCAGCATCACTGGAAGGATGAAGAGGAATGATGAATGTGAAAGTACCCATCCTGATCTCTCTCCTGGGAAGCAAGCCGTGATGGCTCAGTAAAGGAGCAAAGACGTCTGTGATGTGACACCTAGTCGCCAAGGGCAAAGGGAGCAGGTGAAGGATGGAGGATGCCTGAATGTCTTTCAGTTACACATCTTGCTGAAATACGTCAAGACCGGTAGTGTGGCTATTTTCAAAATCCATCTTTCACTAAATCTCACATGCCTGATGATGACAATGCCATAATAGAAATGTATTCAGGTGGCAAAAGTAAAGGTCTCTGATTACTTCATGGATATATGGATACTGGTGAAAATTTATGAAGGGGTTTCTAGCTTGAGCTATTGAGGTGTTTCTAAATACTTAACATTTGATTGGAAAATGGATTCTTTAAAAAATAATTTTTAGGATAACTGGTAAGCAATCTTCTTAGGAAATACTTATGAGTAGTTCTTTTAGTTAATTGACTTGAGTCTTTATTGACAACAATTCCTGTAGGGTGAGGGAAATACACAAGTTGATGAGAAATAAAAGTGCTATGAAACTAACAACCCCAAACAGGGAGGGACCATTTCTTGAGGGGACACTATATATTGGGCCCTGGCAAGAACTTACATATATAACCTCATTTAATTCTTACAACAAAACTGCAAAATAAGTAGGGCACAGGTATACCTTACATAAGGGACACATTCTCGAATATCTAAAACAATTGAAAAGGTGCACGACTCAGGACTAATCTTGACAAGGAACAGTATATATTCATCCTTATAAGTTAAAACAGCATCAACTGTGGCAAGTGCAGATTTATTTTAAAATGGGCCCTGTCATTGGCAACGAAAAGGAATGAAGTACTGCTACCTCGTACATAAGACACAGTTGAACCTTGGAAACATTTCGCTGAGTGAAACCAGCCAGTCACAACACTCCAGGTAGAGTGCGATTCTGTTTAAATGAGATGTCCAGAACAGACAGATCTAGAGAGGAAGAAAGTAGATTTGTGGTTTCCTAGGCCTAGTGAGTTTGTGGAGGGGAGCAGCGAATGGAAAATGACTTTTAATGAATTCAGGGTTTCCTTTAGGTATGACAGAAATGTTTTAAAATCGATTGTGGTGATAACTGTACGATTTTGTGAATATACTAAAGACCATTGAATCAAACACTTTAAATGGCTGAATCAGTGAATTCTGTGGGATGTGAACTGATTTCATTGAGGTTTATATTAAACCCTGCCATCCACTTTGAAAATTATGTAATCCTTGGCAAATGCCTCAAATTTGGGAGATCCCATTGTTCTCAATTTGTGCACAAATGAGATTTCATTAATATTTCCATATCACAGCATTTCAATTTGTCTAATTAAACACATACAAAATACTGCCACAGTGGATGATCATCAATTCAGAATGAGGAAATAAAGGCTCAAATTCACACAGCTGATAAGAGAAGGAGCCAGGTTTGGAATTCTGCTTTGCTGGTTGGCAGAGTTCCCCTCTCCCCTGAAAGATGTAAGGTGATGGCACCATGACCCTCTTGAATATACTGCCATCGAAAAAACACCAATCAGTAGCTGCTAATAGCACAGGCAGTATTTCATCAGGCAAGGGGCTCACAGACTGACATCTATTTTCTCATTGAACCTCCCAGCTTCCCTTTGGAGGCACTACTGTTATCCTCATCTTGCAGAGGAGTTATTCAAAGCTCAGAAGGTAAGACAGCATGTTCAAGGTCTTGCAATTAGTAGAGAAAACAACTGAAAACCAAGTCTTTGGGACACAGAAGTCAGTGGTCTCATGCTGTGCTCTTATCAGAACATATTGATCTTCTTGGTGAGCCAGCAAGTACATCCTCATAATGCATTTCCAGTTGACTCATGAGCAACGGGGGAAAAAGGTTCTCTTAAAACTTTCTAGAGCCCTCTGAAGAGTCTCTGTACCTTTCCCCTCCCTCACTAGTCCTTGGGATGTGGACAGGAGGCCAGCATACTGACGTAAATGGCAGCCAGATGATGATGTGCATTATTGGAGCATTTTCAGATAATCGCTACTGGCCTGTGATCTGAAATTACTGAGGTAGGATGGAGTCAAAACCACCACACTAAGAAAGATGCCATCACAAGGCATTAAGTATGTCTCTAATCTAATATCTAATGACAAATAGGTCTCCAGAGGCTTTCTGGAAAGAACTCTAAGATAATGGAAGAGACAGAGACCATTTTTGTTCCAGTAAAGGCTCTATTTTCTGATTACCATACAAAATTGGTGACATGAAATGCATACAGAGTAAGTGGGTTTGAATGTCTTGAGTAGCATAGCATAGTAGTTAAAAAGTATGGCTTGGAGTCACATTGTCTGGGTTATAGTTCTTATTGTTTGAGTGATACCACATATTGACATATTAGATTATTATTATTAGATTTGGCAACAAATACAGAGACTCCAATGTAACAGTGAGTTAAATAAGACAAGTCCGTTACTGTCTTATGTAAAATAATTCTGGAGGTGCAGTCCCATGGCTAATAGGACATTCCACAAGCAATAGAATCTAATCTCTATCTTTGTACACCTTCCTAGGACATAGTTTCCATTCGCAAAGCCACCTTACAAAGCACAGTGGCTGCATGAGTTCCAGCCATCATATGCTCATTCCAGGTGACAACAGAAATAGGTGGTAGAAGGAGGACAAAAGAAAACTCTTTCCAACTGACTTGGCTCCCAACTCATCCAGAAATCCACTCATCCCAGAAATTCAGCCCACTGGCTCACAAGGCTATTTCTAGCTGCAAGGGAGCTGGAGAGTAGAGTTTGTATCTGGACACACTGTCACTGTAGTATGCTAGGGTCTGTTACTAAAAGTGAGCAGAATGGATACTAAGGAAGAGGTCTCTTTCTCCTGGAAAAATTGTTTTCTAACTTTAAGTTTCAATGTCCTCACTGGAGTCGTGGAGACAATCACTGAATATCCCTCTTAGGATGCCTGAGGTGAGTCTGTGTGGTGATGCAGAGGAGTCCCTTAGCACAGGAGCCCGGGGCCCAGCACAAGCTCCTATTAACAAGGCACTCTCTGTTAACCTGGGTTACGTGCCACCTGAGCACCCCTACAGGAGGCGGCTCTGGCCACTACTCACCCCCTCCAGCTCACCACAGATGGGTCTCACCAATGCCCGCACACGTAGCATCTCCCCTCCAGACTTTAGATTGGTCTTCTGAACCGATAGGGCAGGGTTTCTTAACCCCGGCACTAATGCCATTTCTGCGTAAAACAATCCTAGGTTGTGGGGGTTGTGCACCGTGTACTCTGTCTGCATTCACAGAACATGCTTCCTGGGCAGATACGGTGTGGGCCTCTCAGTCATGTTTCAGGGGCAAGGGTCAACATTTCATGCTCAACTACTTCAAACACACTTTTCCAACTAGTGGAAATCCACCCAGCCACTTTTAAATGATGTGTCACATGCAGAAAGAACCTGATTAACTTAATTTTGCATCTCTAGGTTACTATTCAAGTTGCAACCTCTAGCCCTGGCTTAAGACTTTGGTATGAGCCTATAAGCATGGAATTTCCAAACAAGATGGAAGGTGAAGTTGCAGAGTGGAAAAGAGAAACAGAGGAACGCATGGCAAGCAGCTCATTGAGTTCTGATGGCCAAGGGAACAGGACTGTAAGGTCTTCCATTGTTCTGAAAAGGGACCAAGAGATCAACTGCAGAAACACGAGCCCTTGCCTGCCCTCCTGCACAAAGTGGGTATCCCTATTAGCAGCCCACTATTAACCAGGGACACAGCAAATTAAAAATTGGCATATTAAGTGAAAGTTTAAACAAAAAGAAAAGAAAAACAGAGCAAGAAGAAAACATTAAAATTCCCCAAACCGAACTTTTAAGAAATTTTTAGCAGAGCCAGGCTTTTGAATAATAAAATAGCTTTGGGTACTATGATTGGTTTTTAAAAATGCAGCCATAATTAAAGCAAGAAAGCTGAAAGTCTATTAAAATTTTTTCTTTGATACTGGAAAACTCAATTCATGACCTATATTTTATAAGAACATATACTTGAAAGGGATTTTATATGCCCTCTTCCCATTGAACTTAGAATACTGAATCTCTTCCATTTACTTAAGGAGGGAGGTGGTTCTATACATAAATTACTCAGGACTTCTTTTAGAATACTGTTCATATATTAAGGTGGAGTGATTCAAAGGTATTTGTATAGATGGATGGAAGCGGCCGCCCTAGACTCTGCCCTCAGAAGGGATGGGATTCTTACTGCAACGGTGCTGCAGTAAAAGCTGGTTTATCAAGCTCTCTGCTGATTATAAATCTTTTCTAACTGACATTTGTGGACTGTCTTGATTGATGGCCAGCATGCCTTAAGAATCTTGGAGAAGAGTTCTTGAGCGTCCCCTGGACTACCGCTAGGGGGAGGAGCTGGCTCCATTAGAGAAGCCATCGCCTTAACTGCGGGCTGCAGGGTTACGTGACAAGCCAGGCTGTAACCAAGAGCAAGAAGGCTGGGAGTGTTCACTTTCTCCCTCCCACCTTCCGTCTCTCTCTCTCTCACCTACTACACACACACACATATGCATGCCTGCACACATGCGTATACGCGTGCACACACATATGTACACACTCACACATATGCACACAAGGCAATGCTCCCTAAACTCAGGGTAGCAGATTTTGATAGATCGTAGCATTTTCATGGGTGAACTGGTAAAAGGGCAGTGGATGTTACGGGCAGACGGAGAGGAAATGAAAGGGCATGGGGGTTAGGCAGAATTGAATCCCAGCCTTATCACTCACCAACTGTGTGACTTTGGGGAAGTAAACAACCTCCATGAGCCTGTTTCCTTGATTCTAAAAGAATTGCAAATATTCCATTAAGAGATAGCATAGAACCTAAACCAGCAGCCGGTCCTGGACACGTTATACGGGTGGCTCTCACGGCTTCTGTGTGAAGGGCCGGCCCTGCTTCCCTCCCCTGGTCCTGGTGAGAGGCTCCCTGGCCCCGGCCTTCCCTGCAGAGCACTAGTGGGGGCTCAGGGCATGTGCACTGTCTGCCTTCCTGCTCTGCACACTCACTCCTCTTCTCAGGGTCTACTTCCCGCATCCTTCCCTCCCTGACCCCATCCTTACTGAACACCAGAGGATCTGGCAGTGAACACACTCTTGAGATACTTGTTCAAAGAGGAATAAATTATTAATAAAGGTAATATTTATTTAAAAAATCCAATAAAAAGGGAAGTTTATTGTGATTCATGCTTTCTGCCATTTGGGGCCTTTTGTTCAGTGAACGGAACTTATTGAGGGGCTACAATGTGCCTGGAACTCTGCTGGATGCTGACAGTTGAAGATGAAAAGACAATGTGATCCCCTGGGTTTAAGCTTAAGCCATAGAGAGAAAACCAAAGGTAAAATCCAGTTCATACTTGAGGAAAATTTACAAACCTATTCTTCCCTGATAGCTCAGTTGGTAAAGAATTTGTAGTTTATGGCATTACCATAATTCCAAATAGATGGCATTGGTTACAATAATCAGGTACCATAAAATGAGTCAATATTTAGTGTTCTCCCATTCATCCTGAGCTCATCACAAAAATCTTATGTGGCCTCTTCTTGTCACCTCCACTGTTACCAGCCCGGCCCAGGCCATGGTCCTCTAGAGCCTAGAATGCCAACAGGTCCCTACGTCTGTTCTCCACTGAGTAGCACAAGTCATCTATTAACAGTAAAATCAGATTTTACCACTTTCCTGCTTAAAACCAGCCAAAGGCTTCCTTAAATTCAAAGTGAAATCTTACAGAGCTCTAACCCAGGGATCCGCAAACTTTTTTCTGTAAATGGTCAGTTTACATTAAAGAGCATATATATTTAATACAGTTTAAGTATTTAAACTATTTAACATGTTTAATATGTTTTGAATATATATTTAGGTAGGTGGTGGTTGTTGTTCGGTTGCTAAGTCATGTCTGACTCTTTTCGACTCCATAGCCTGTAACATACCAGGCTTCCCTGTCTTTAACCACCTCCTGGAGTTTGCTCAAACGCATGTCCATTGAGTCGGGGATGCCGTCTAACCATCTCATCCTCTGTTGCCGCTTCTCCTCCTGCCCTAAATCTTTCCCACCATCAAGGTTTTTTTCCAGTGACTCATCTCTTTTCATCAGGTGACCAAAGTATTGGAGATTCAGCTTCAGCATCAATCCTTCCAATGAATATTCTGGGTTGTTTTCCTTTTGGATTGACTGGTTGGATCTCCTTACAGTCCAAGGACTCTCAAGAGTCTTCTCCAGCACCACAGATTGAAAGTATCAGTTCTTCTCTGGTCAGCCTTCTTTGTGGTCCAACTTTCACATCTGTACATGACTACTAGAAAAACTATAGCTTTGGCTATATGGACCTTTTGTGGGCAAAATGATGTCTCTGCTTTTCAACAGGTTGTCTAGATTTGTCTTAGCTTTTCCTCCAAGGAGCAAGAGTCTTTTAATTTCATGGCTTCGGTCACTGTCCATAGTGATTTTGAAGCCCAAGAAAATAAAATCTGTCACTGCTTTCACTTTTTCCCCTTCTATTTGCCCTGAAGTGATGGAACCACATGCCATAATCTTAGTTTTTTGAATGTTGAGTTTTAAGTCAACGTTTTCACTCTCCTCTTTCACCCTCAAGAGATATACAAATATATATTTAAATTAAAATTTTTTTTTTTACAAATTTAAAACATCTATTTAGGTAGTATATATTTTTGGTTTTGTGGGACTTTCAGTCTCTGTTCCAACTACCTACCCAGTTCTAAGAACATCATGTGAAAACAGCCTTTGTCAATGTTTGGATAAATGGACATGGTTGTATTTCAATAAAACTATATTAACTTAAAAAGACACAGTCAGTGGAACAGATTTGGCCCATGGCCCACAGTTTGCTGACTCCTGCTGGCCTTTCCCCTGGACCTCACCTGGGGCCCTTCTTTGTGCTCATATTATCCCACCACCATGGCCTCCTCTCTGTTCCACCAGCTTCCTTCCTGCCTCAGACCTTTGCACTTTCTGATCCCTCCACCTGGAAGGACATTGCTTAGTCTCTAGACACTGTGGCTCCTGCATTCACACTGGTCTCAGCTTAAATGTCACATCTTTAGAGAGGCCTTCCTTGACCTTGTTGTCATTCTATCACATCACCTGGTTCTATTTTATCCAAAGGACTTGAGTTATCTTGTCTATTCTATTCATCATTCATTATCTTTCTCCTCTGAGTGAAAAGCAAATGTTTTCAGAGTAGAGAGCTAACTGGTCATGGCCAGTACTGCATCTCCAAAACATAGAATACTATCTGGTTCATAGATGTTGACCAGTGAACATTCTCTGAATGATTTTGCTGAATGACGTGTCATCAGGAATTGATTTGAAATAAGACTTTCTCTGAAATTATAACTGTTTAGTGCCATGGCGGGCCTGCCACGATGTTGTATTAATGTAACACTAAGAATTCCTGAACTACTCAGAGTGGATCCTCAGGCATCGGGGATGGATTTCAATGGTGCTGGAGTCCACCATGCTCGGTGCCATAACAACTCAAAGAAGTTTTCTTTTTCATTTTGTAGCTGCTCATCTGATTTTCATTTTAACTGGAAACCCATATTAGAGTTATTCTTTCAAAATGTGGAATGATGACTAAGATTCTGAAGCTACCGATGCCTCTTTACTTTCCCTTAACTTTAAACTAGTATGCTGTTTTGGTTGAGTTATTTAATTTTTATTTGATTTTTGATAGTTGATGTCACAGATCCTTCTCTCTCCCAAATGGGGAGGGATGACTCCCAGCCTGAGCCTAAAATATACCAAGCAAGCAAGTGGGGCAGGGGCGATCAAGGGTCTGTTTTTATAAGTAATGTCTGTGAGCACAGGAGCCAATCCATCCAGTTCTGTGGGTTACCTTCAGTGCCTGAAAGATCTGGCATGGATGAGAGTAAGGGTGGATGATGGGCAGAGGGGAGACAGCTACGCGAGGAAGCAAGACTTCATAGTTAGAGAGAAGAGTGATTTAAAAACAAGGTGGTGTCTATTTCTTGAACTGGTCTCTGGCCCCAAGGACTCACATGTGAACTCAGGTGAAGCGAGGGCTACAGATAAAAATGGGAAGAACTGTTTTCAAAGATCCCCGCATTAAAGATGCAGCACACAGCTTCACTGGCTGGGTATCCTCTTAACAGAACACAGGGCTCCAGGCATCCTCCTTTGTCTCTCCAGGCCCCATGGTATCTTCAAGGCACCAGTGGACGAGCAGCAACGGTGTCTCCATCAGAGAGGGGCTGGGGTATAAAGGAGGGAAAAAAGTGCCTACGACAGGGCTATTGACTGGCTTGGTTTACAGTCCCTGTAGACCCCACATGGGGACCCCAGATGTGGATAGGAGCAAGTCGGCAGACATTCAGCTTCTTGAGTAGTAGCAAGGTCCAGATGACTCAACAGTTTTGATACATCTTATTCTGGAATTTTCCCTTTGGGAAGATGTCTCTGATTAGCTAATGCAACTCTTTCATAAATTTTGTTTTATGGTCAACTGCACTGGAGTGATTTATATCATAACCAATCTGAATGGGCACTGTGGCCTGTTAATGGGTTGCTGGGCAATTTATCTAAGCTAAGATTCTGATGATAACTCCAGGAGAGGGGTCAGAATCAACAATTTCAGTCCTCTTCCTCAACCACACAACCTAGGGAAAAGTTTAGCATGAGACAGTTCACAGCTTACAGATACAGCTAGTAAAATGACTACAAGACTTAGAGATATTGGGTATAATCCAGAAATACAAATAAATGTCCAGCAATATGCTCATCCATGAAAGGAAAGACTGCTAAATCTTCCTACATGAGTTTAGCTGAGATACCAATATAATACTCTGATTAAAAGTGTCACCCCAATATATATCAAAATGTAATAAGCATATCATTTATCCTATCAATTCCACTTGTATGAATTTACCCAGAAGAAACTGTCACACAAGTAGGAAGAGATGTGTTCTCCCTTGCAGAATTGATTGCAAATAGGAAAAAGTGAAAACAATTTAAGTCAATATGGGATTGGCTAACTAGATGATGGTGGGTCTAAGCATTAGCTGTTTAAAACAATGATATAACTTGATATTTCAGTTTAATTCAGTTCAGTTCAGTCGCTCAGTCGTGTCCGACTCTTTGCGACCCCATGAATCGCCACATGCCAGGCCTCCCTGTCCATCACCATCTCCCGGGGCTCATATTTATTGACCTACAAAAATGTCCACAGGACCGTGCAGGGTGAAGAATGATGCACAGAAGAGCGCACAGAGCTCCATTTCCATGGGACTGTGCTGTGCATGCGCATCCCTGTGTTGGAGGGGCCCAGGGAGAGCCCTAGAACCATGCTCCTGGATGGCAACTGTGGTTTGCTCTGAATGGTGAGACTGGAGTTTCACCTGCACTTTTCCACTTTAGTAAAGCTGTGGGGAAAGTGGAACTGCTTTATTTTTAAAAGAAACTTACTTAAGAAAAAAAATAGCTCTTTGCCCAATATGAAGCCCGTGGGACTGGCTGAGACTGTTGAGAAAGGAAGAACCTCCGATGTGAGAGTCTAAACATCAGCAGAGGAAAACTGGACAGCTGGTGAACCAAAAGGCACAGGCAGTGTGGCAACAAGTAAACAGGCGACCAGAGAAGGGACGTTGCCACCACCAAGCTGAGGGTGCATGCTGAGTGAGGTCTCCAATACCAACTCTCAAATATCAAACCCATCTCTATTTAGTCCAAGCTGTTTGAGAAAATACCCACTGCAGAGCAAAAGTGAGCTCCCGAGACAATCATTTTTCGGTCCCAAAGGTCATTTGATTGGCTGGTTCCCTCTGTCTGCCATGATAGAACTTATTTAAACATTAAAGTAACTTGAGACTAGAAGAACAGAAACTCGGTGGATGCCAGAGATAAAATAAAAGATAACTCCCCTCTGGCCCCCAATCGCCTCACATCACCTCTTCAAGGGAGGCCGGCTTCCCACCCTCCTGGGGTGCATGGTCCCTATGACTGCACTGCCTCTCCAACCAACTGCAATTCTGATTTATTTGTTGCTGTCTCCCCACCTGGCCATCAGGAGGAAATGTGCAGCATCTGGCAAGTCCGTGGCTGGATTCTCAGAATTTAGAATAGTGCTGGCACAGACTACATGCTCAATAAAAATACTGGGTGAAAAAAAATAAAGGGAGCAAGAGAGGGGCACAGTCTTTAGGCTCTCAGAAGTTAGAAGATGAGGTTTTAGCCACTAATCTCTGCCTCCGTTCAACAGCCTCAAGAAGGACCAGCATGCAGGTAAGCAATGGGCATCTCTCAAGACTCAGAACGTGGCCCTCTAAGTCCTGCGGTCCTGTCCTCTCTCTGAAGAAAGGCATTCATCTTTCTCAGTCACACAGTGTGGTGACTAAGACATTTCCCCATTACCTCCCTTCCCTGATGGCTCTCAAAGCTGCCTCTCCTCTCTAGGTGGTAGGAGCCCTTCTCCCAGCTGCCCCTGCTAACAGCAGGGTCGCCAACAGCATGGAGGAAGAGCCCCGCTGAGGCCAATCCAGCAGCTAGCTTCTGGATCTTGTTGGAGAGCTGCCTCTGGGCTGCTCCAACCCAGTGTGTGGTCCCAGCTGAGCAGAAGTGTCTGAGAACCAAAGTCCGCCTGAGGAGAGCATAGAGGATGGATAGCACAGCTCCCTGGATCCAGAGCTGGAGTAACTCCAGTGTATGTGTTTTATGTCATTTCCCAGCGTCCTCTCTCCCCAGGGGATTGAGCTCAGAAGTGCCTACCCTGGTAACTGACTTAATGTGGTACCTCAAGTTGGCCGGCTTCTCCTTCCTGCAGCGCTCCCCACTCGCGATCCTGAACCTGTCCAGTAAACCACCTGCCCTCAGTCCTCACCTCAGGGTCTGTTTCTGGAGGAAGCCCTGAACACCAGTCCTGATGGATAGCCCTTCTCAACGGTACCGAGAGGCCCAGTGGTGACAAAACACGAGGGAGCTGGTGCCAGGAGGCACTGTGGGGCTCTGGTGTATGTCCTCCAGGAACTTCAAGGGTCCCAGCCTCTCCCTACCTGCCCCCCTCACACTTGCGAGGCCCTGGCATTGGGGACACACAGAACATCAGACTCACATGGAGTTTGGCCCCGAGGAGCAGCCAGGGTCTGAGTTGGGGTCCCATAAATCAATGCCTTGAGGCTTCACAAAAGGGATGGTATGTAATCTACTGTTATTTTCTCTTGATCTTCCTTCATCTAGTAATGATTCCCTAAGACAATACCCTGGAGTTTATGCTGAGCAGCTAGAAATGGCCTCCTGTCTGCGCATAGAGATAAATATGGGTGACCTTCTTTGGTGATGGATTCGTGCTGATGGCATCTGGGTACACTGCAACATGAAAATGATGCTTGGTTGGTTGGGAGATGGATGTTCCTTCACACAAATTGCATGTCTTTCTGCCTTACCTTCCCTAAAGGGTAGGCCGCCAGAACAGTAAGGATAATTGTAGCATTAACAATACACTGGCATTTCTTAAACATTTCCAAGCACTGAGTGAAGCACACTGCCTACGTTAATCAATGCATAGAGCTTTCTAGGGTAGGTACTATTCTATACCCACCCTGTCTGTTAATACAGACAAGGTGACTGAGGCTTCTAGAAGGCTCAGTAACCTGCTCACAGTCTCACCTTGTGAAGGAGTTGAGCAGAGCATCGGTCCCAGCTCCAGGCCACAGTGCTAGGTACAGGACCAGCTACATAAAACGGGCCTTCCCTGTTAGCTCAGCTGGTAAAGAATCCACCTTCAATATGGGAGACCTGGGTTAGATTCCTGGGTTGGGAAGATCTGCTGAAGAAGGGATAGGCTATCCACTCCAGTATTCTGGCCTGGAAAATTCCATGGACTATATATAGTCTATGGGGTCACAAAGAGTTGGACGTGACTGAGTGACTTTCATTTTTACTTTCACTTTCAGTGCAAAATGAAGATATAGGGTCCCTTGTTGAACAACTATTAAGAATTTTAAGATGGCGACAACAGATCATTAAATCAAGTGTGGAGCTCTTTGGAGCCCGGCACTCTGTGAGGCTGTGCAGGTCCCACCCCATGAATCTGGCTCTGGTTATGTGGATGCGGAAGAAAGTGATGCGAGTGATGATAAGGGCCCCCCCTGCTTAACATCGTTTAACCCTAGGAACTGAGCAATAGCTCACATTAAATGAAAAGTGACTCAGGGTGCCTGGCTCTTTGGTCAGAAGAGCTGGTTATTTTCTGTCAGGAGTTAACTCAGTTCATCTGACAGACCTACACAAATACTTCCTTTTAGCTGGGCCTGCAAAGAGTCCATGTGAGAGAAGTGGCCACGCACAATATGGTGTCCGAGAAAGAGCCTGTGGCTTGAGGCCAGACGCAGACACTGATTCTAGCTCATCCACCAGCCTCAGCTGGTTCAAATTCCTGGATCTCTCTGAGATTCAGCCTTCTCATCTGTATGATGGGAAGAGCAGTACCCACACCTCAGGGCAGAGTGGAGGAAATGATGGTCAGAGAAAACTCTTGGCACACAGTAGTGCCCCCCCAAATGTGATGATCATTCAATGGCTATTTGCACAGGGAAGTTTGTGGGTCAGTTGGAAGAGCACATGATTTGAAGGTTGATGCTGTGGGTTGAGTCCTGAACAGTGTACTCACCTGTCATTTATGTGAACTGGGCAAGGTCAATGAATTCCTGAGGTTTGGGATTCCTCTCTGTGAAGTGGATGCAATACAGTGTCTACAGCGCATAGGACTCCATGAGCCACAAATGAGCAGGACATTGTGGAAACAGAAGAGGTGATCATTTCTGCAGCTTGTCAGAGATTGTTAGGACTTACAAGTAGCTTAGGCTGGGAGGGGACCGGAAAACAGGCCCCACCTTCTGTCCCAGATTTCCACTGTCCTCACAGGTATCAGGTGCCATCTGCTTGAGCTCTCCCACAGGGTGCAAAGTAATCTAAGGGTTTTTTCTGCTGAAACTTTTACACAACATTGTTACATTTTTGACCTCAAATTTGACTGACTCCATATTTCAATTCCTGTTTTATAATCAAACCCAGAGAGTGCAGAAAAAGAAAACCATGAATCAGGCCAAATTCTGCATAACTGGAAGAAACTATTCCATACAGATATCCAAGTCTTTATGTATTTTTATAGGATAATACCAATCATAAATAGAAGCTTAAGGTGGTTTATGTTTTGCTGGGAATACGTTCACGCTAACCAAATTGCTTTGTGCTTTAAGAAATTCAATGTGCATAAAGGATTCCATTTTTCTCTGAAAATAACGACTTGTATATAAAGCAATAAAATTTGAAATTCTTTCTGAAACTTTAAAGAAGGGCACAGTGGGAGAAAAATTGGACATCGTCTAATCATATACGCATATAATATACAAGACGTGTACATGCTCACAGCCCCCTCACAGCCGCCTCGGATGTAACCACTGTCATTTACATTTAGAACACTTCTCGGGCCCATCTCGAATTCCAGTCACTCACAAACAGGGCCCGGGTACCACACACCGAAACTGGGAATCATTTTTCTGCTCTGCTCAAACTCTAGTTACTTGAATAGCTTTTCCCATCAATTCTTCTAACTCTTTCTGCAAATCAGCTTGTTTAAGATTTCTGTAAACTTCCAACCCAAATTCCAGGGTGTGTCTTATTGGAGGTCCTCTCTGCATCAAAAGCAGCTACTGAGCGATGCCGAGGGGAGGGCCTTCCCTGAGGTGATCTGACCCACCTTCACCAGCCTGCTCTCTGACTCTCCAGGCCCACTTTACAGAATGCCTTCAAATCCCAGAAGGGAGAGGGCTGCTCCTGCCCCTGGGCTTCTATGTGACTAAGTGCCGGAGGTCTAGCTCCTGGCAGCTGTAGGGAGGTTTTAGGCACCTTGCATACAATTAGTCACCTGGTAGGCTAGGTGGTTGCCATGACAATACTTCCCGAGCCTTGGGTATCTGCATGTTATTGATACATTCCATCCATTCAGCAAAGTGAAAAAGAACCAGCTGAGCAGCCCCTGAGCGTCCATGTCCTACTGGCCTGAGGAGTGCGTGACTCCTTTGTTACAAGCGTTTGGGCATAATCCAGACACAGCAGTGCTGGAGTTCTTCACTCAGCTTGTTTTCACTCAATGTATGTGAAAGCTTAAAATTAAAGTCTACCCTTAAAATAGGGATTTTTTCTACTGCTCTTCACTTTCAAAAGCATTATGCTCAGGAGTGACTACTTCTACTGCTGGCCACAGAATGCTTTAATTAGTATCTATGGGCCAAAAAGGGAGCTCTCAATTCTAAAACTCTCACTAATAGTGGGGAATTAATTAATAATAAACTCTCACTAAAACTGGGGAAAAGATGACAGGAGTTCCATAGTAACCTTGAATGATTTCCATAGAGTAGAAACATGTATTGCCAGAGAGGGAAATAAAATGTCTTGACTTTGACCCTTTGAACAAAGACAAAAGTTTTCTCCATCCACGTCTTCTAAGAAAAGGGGGTGGGGGAATTTCCTACACATTTCCCTCAAATGGTTCTTATTAAAAGGCAATTATGAAGAGAAATATTAATTGAGGAGCTGCAGGAACGTCCTTAATTTCCCTCAAAGTCTTGCTGTACACCAAGCTCAGCCTTGGGCCCTCACAAGGGGAACTAGATATTTACATGGTGTCCAATATCAACCATACGTCGGAGACTGAGATGTTGGTCTCCCTTAAAGGTCACCTTTGCACACAAGGGAAGACATTTTCACAGCTTGCAGTACCCCAGTCATATTCTGAGTTGCAGTTTTCTAGGGCCTGCTTCTGTCCAGGGAAATAATACATCAGTGTTGACACACACCAACAGTAAGTCAGAACAGTGGTGATGAAACAGTCTCCAGAATCCCCAGAGATCATAGTAGGCCACCTCCCAAGCCTTTATGCAAACTGTGAGCTGACTTAACATACCGGTAGGTGACCCCTCCATGACGTGGCCGATGTAGGGGCCTTCCCTGAAGATGGGTCTGTTGTCATTCTGATCAATCACGATGACTTCCAGAGGGACCGGCCCCTCGAGAGTCCTGCCGTTGACATCTACGGTCTCCACAAATAGCTGTTGGAGCAAAGAGATTGGGGGAGAAAGAAGGCACTCATTCATTAGGAAAATTGAAGTTGGGTTCTCTGGAGAAAGTAGGTTATGTCAGCAATTTTATGAGCCCTTGGCAATATTCAAACTTTGGTCTCAATGGATAGTCACCAGGACTGGAATAGAAACTAAATATTACAGAATAAAAGACAAAGCTCAGTTCATGCTAGTTCCCCTTGGGAAATTTACAGTTAATTCATCAAATCTGCAAAGGAAGTCCACAAAAAAAAAAAAAAAATAGAAGAAGAAGAAGGAAAACACCAGCAGTCAACCATAGCTGAGGAAATGCGCTTACATTGTTTCTGGTTTTCCAATATCATTATGCTTAAAAGGAATGTAATGCTAATAAAAATAATTGACTAAGCAGTTATGAACAGAGTATATTAAGAAATAACTGGAAGTGTTTATGGTGATATTTAGGGGAAATTCAGGTCAGTAAAAATTTGTAGAGAACCTTTCTGAGGCAAGGAAGGAGTGTGTGGGGTTCCTAAGCAGGACCTCAGGGCTCCTGCCCACGAGGCCTTTACAGTCTAGGGGGCATTTCACAGTTTCCTGGCTTCAGATCCCAAGGATGAAGGAAACAGCATCGAAAGACCAGCTGCCTGGTTGCTTGGAAACAAGGAATTACATCTTGGCTTTTCCGGTGAAACATGGAAACATGGGGTCCATGAAACACGGGGTCCCAATGCTCTCATTTCTAGGCCTGAGTCCTCCTTGATTTAACTCAGGGGCAACAGTCACACTTCTCAGCTATCAGAGTTGTTCCCCCCTTGGGAACTGGTTGAGTAGTTGTATCAGAAAAAGGTGTCTGCAGTCATAATCCTTGGGGAATGATCTCTGCAATTGGAATTCCAGCACACTCTCTCGCTAGGTATGTGACCTCGACTCATACAGTTAACCTCTTAGTTTTATCATCTGTAAAATGGGTTCATAAAATAATCATTATTAGGAATAATATTAACCAGCATTACCCAGGGCTTACGCCCTATCACGTTAATTCACTTGAGGTTCACAGCACCCCTATGAACCATTTGTAAGGACGGAACAGAGCCAGTTAGACAACAGGTCGGTGGAGTCTGGAGTTGGCCTAATGAAGTTGGTCTGCAGATTTACATTTTTAACCATTACAAACAATGCTTGCAGATCACTTAATGTAATCCGTCACATCTCAAGAATATTAGCTGCTACTATTGTTACTGTTGTTATTATCAACACTGTTGTCAAAACTAGCCCAAATTAGGAAAAGAAAAGAGAAACACATTTGTTATACCCTGCCTGAATGTGTTGTAAATTGGTTTCACCCTTTGGAAAGTATCGACAACATGGTACCTCTTTGCATTCTCAGTCATGCCCAACTCTTTGCGCAGAGTGGCATGGCTCCTCTGTCCATGGGATTTCCCAGGCAAGGGATCTTCCCGACCTAGGATTCGGACCCATGTCTCCTGCACTGGGAAGTGGATTCTTTACCACCAAACCTCCTGGGAAGCCCAAATTCATCAAATCTGTGAAGGACTCACACATTTTATTCCATCTGGATACCTCTCCTGTTAGCGTTTGAGACACGCTGCCCTTACGTACATGGGAATATTCAGTGGAGTGTTGTTTCTAACAATGAGATAACACTGGTGTCCACTAAGCATCCAGCTGAAAGGGATGAATTAAATATTTATGTAGTAAGACACTAAAATACAGCCATTAGATAAAATGGATCGGCTTGAAAAAGCACAGAGCGTCATGTCCAGGATGCATGTGCTACAGGTAATGGGGCACAGGTTAGACACGACCTAGTGACTGAACAGTAACAACTGTCCATGTGTGATGCACACACATGGACAGAGTGTGAGAACAGCACACAGGCATGAAACCAGGTATGTTTGAGTAGAGGAGTTTTTTTCATTAGTACTGTCTCATCTTTTCACTAGTAAATTCACACACACACACACACACACACACACACACACTTTGATTTATGGGGTAGATAAAATAATGCACACGTACCATAGCTAAGAAGAAATTAAATAGGCAGAGCCTTTTAACATCTGCACACAAAGGAGATCTTACAGAGAGGGAAATTTTACGCCGATTTTTAAAGCTACTGTGAGAATACTGCTAAACAAAGAAAATAAAAATCAAGCTTTGGGAGCAATTTCTTCTAATAATGAAGGTCTGGCCTTTTGTCTTCCCAAAATAGCTGAGGAATTGACTTTATTTCAACCAAAAACCTGTCTCTAAAGACACCAGATAACTTGGATTTGAATCCTAAGCCCCCACAGTCTATAAGATTTGGCTAGTGTCATAAACCACAAGTAAGAAGAATAGAATTCACATTTTTGCCAAATTGCCACACTGGGAGGGGCAGACTCTAGATCTCACCTCAACATAATGGAAAGACAGACAGACACTAAGCAGATAAACTGATCAGGATGAATGGCAAATGTTGAGCTGAATCTTACAAAACCAAAGATATCAATGTGGGAGTACTTTATGTTACAATATGACCCAGAGTTTGACTCCTGAATTTTGCATTGAAAACAATAATGCTAGAAATCAAGGCCTCTGGAACAGGATCGGAAAAGAACGAAGTGCTCCTAGGATGCATCTACTAATTTTAGTTTAGTTCAGTTCAGTTCAGTTGCTCAGTCATGTCCGACTCTTTGCAACCCCATGAATCGCAGCACAACAGGCCTCCCTGTCCACCAACTCCCAGAGTTCACTCAGACTCATGTCCATCGAGTCTGTGATGCCCTCCAGCCATCTCATCCTCGGTCATCCCCTTCTCCTCCTGCCCCCAGTCCCTCCCAGCATCAGAGTCTTTNTTGGGATTCTCCAGGCCAGAATACTGGAGTGGCTAGCCTTTTCTTCTCCAGGGGATCTTCCCAGGTCTCCTGCATTGCAGGTGGATTCTTTACCAACTAAGCCACAAGGGAAGCCCAATAAAGCCTAACTCCTAGCCAAATAAACACAAACCTCATGTTACAATCGTATCTACCTCCATTCCTTTTATCCCACACATCATGTCTGGCTTTCAACAAAAAAATGACAAGGTATAGAAAAAGGCAAAAAGCAAGGTCTGAAGAGAGAAAGCAAACAACACAACCAGACTCAGATATGACAGAGATTTGAGACGGTCAGACCAGAGATTTAAAAATAACTTTGACTAACATGTTAAGGGCTCCAATGGAAAGGGTAGACAGCATGCAAGAACAAATGGGTAATGTAAGCAGCTAAGAAAGAATAAACAAGAAAAAAAAGGAAATTCTAGAAATCAAAAATACCCTAATAAGAGGACTTCCCTTGTGGTCCAGTGGTTAAGAATCTGCATTTCCAATGCAGGGGGCATGGGGTCAATCCCTGGTCAGGGGACTAAGAACACACAAGCTGTACGGGACACCAAAAGAAATTAAAATGCCCTAACAAAAATGAAGAATGCCCATGTCTTCGATGGGCTCATCAGTAAATCAGACATCGCCATGAATATAATCAGTTAGCTTGAAGATATTTCAATAAATGCTTTCAAAGCTGAATCGAAAAGAGGGAAAAAGAAAAAAGAACATACTCTCCAAGAACTGTGGAACAACTACCAAAGATAAACCATACATATAAGGGGAATACCAGAAGGAGAATAAGGAGAGAAAATAACTGAAGAAATATTTGAAGTAGTAATGGCTGAGAATTTTCCAACATTAATAAGGATATGAAACCACAGACCCAGGAAGCTCGGAAAACACTGAGTGAGATAAATACCCCCAAATCTACTCTTTCATATCATATTTAAACTTCAGAAAATCAAACAGAAAGAGAAACTCTTGAAATAAGCTTGAGATAAAAACAAAACAAAACCAAGAATCACCCTAACTACAGAGAAACACAGCAAGAATTATACTTCTCTTCAAAAGTCATGCTGTGAAGAAAAGAATGGAGAGAAATATGTAAAGTGTTGATAGAAAAATCCAACAACTTAGAATTCTGTGTCCAATAAAATGATCCTTCAAAAGTGAAGTCTTTCTCAGACAAACAAAAATTAAGGCAATATGTCACAAGTAGACCTACTTTGCAAGAAACTTTAAAAGGAATTCTTCAGAAAAAAGGAAATTTATACAGATCAGAAACTTGGGTCTATATAAAGAAAGAGCATGAAAGAAGGAATAAATGAAGTCAGCCAGGAACCATACTCACACAGAAGATTCAGGAAATCATGAGCCCAAAGTCACCTGCCAATCAGAGCTCCATGAATGCAGGCACACTCTGCCAAAGGGTTTGCTGGAAGTGCCCTGCCTCAGAAGCGCCATCAGAAGCAGGAAAAAAAAAAAAGACTTCTCCTCTCTTTAGTCAATTTCCTATCTGTTTCACATAAGTAACCAAAATAGTCTACCCTTTGGCTACTTAGCAGCCTTCTCACCATGATTAAACTTCCAAATAATAAGGACAGTGGCAACATCATGCACTGGCCTCTGGTGAGCAACTATTACAATCAAGATGAGATATCCCCACCCTCTTCCCCAAAACAGAAGGTGCAAAATCCTATCCATTACCACATCCATGTCTTGAAGATATTAATTAATTCCACTTCTAGTTCAGCCACAATCCCTCCTGGATATTTTATAATCTAAAGATTAAATTGCATAATTGACAACTGCCAACAAAACTGACAGATGTGTAACTAGGCTGGCCAATAAAAAGACAGAGAAGGAAAAGACCCAAACAACCACCAGCATTCCTTATACAAAATAAGGGAAGGAGAAAGGAGGAAGAGAAGTGGTTTTATATGCTAACAAGCGTTGTGAGTTGAATTGTACCCCCCTAAAAGATGTATTCGGAGAAGGCAATGGCAACCCACTCCAGTACTCTTGCTTGGATAATCCCATGGATGGAGGAGCCTGGTAGGCTACAGTCCATGGGGTTGCAGAGTCAGAAACGACTGAGCGACTTCACTTTCACTTTTCACTTTCATGCATTGGAGAAGGAAATGGCAANAAATTACGACCAACCTAGACAGCATATTAAAAAGCAGAGACATTACTTTGCCAACAACGGTCCATCTAGTCAAGGCTATGGTTTTTCCAGTAGTCATGTACAGATGTTAGAGTTGACTATAAAGAAAGGTGAGTGCTGAAGAACTGATGCTTTTGAACTGTGGTATTAGAGAAGACTCTTGAGAGTCCCTTGGACTGTGAGGAGATCCAACTAGTCCATCCTAAGGGAGATTAGTCCTGAGTGTTCACTGGAGGGACTGATGTTGAAGCTGAAATCCAATACTCTGGCCACCTGATGCAGAGATCTGACCCTGATCCTGGGAAAGATTGAGGGCAGGAGGAGAAGGGGACGACAGAGGATGATATGGTTGGATGGCATCACTGACACAATGCACATGGGTTTGGGTGGACTCTGGGAGTTGGTGATGGACAGGGAAGCCTGGTGTATTGTGGTTCTTAGGGTCGCAAAGAGTTGGACAAGACTGAGTGACTGAACTGAAATGAATATATCTTTTGTTATATGACTTCCAAATAGTAACCTCTCACAAGGGCAAAGACCATTTTGTGTCTGTTCTTCTATGTTAAGTTGGAACTTACCACAGTTCTGGCATGGATCCCTGGCCTACTGGATGGATAAAGGAGTAAACAAGCCAAAAGAACATACACTAGGATAACGAGCACACTAATAATGTAGATATAAATTGATGGTCACCTAAGACCATTGTTTGAGACCACAAGATTTAAATGAGTGACCCAGGATAAACATCATTAGGTAATATGAAAAGAAACACCCAGAACTCCATGATAAAGAAAAAGTATTGAGAAAAGGATCAAAGTTTTCTTAAAGCTTAGGTTAACTCTTTTTTAAATCCAGAGTTACTAATCCATTTAGGGATTCGTTTGTTTCCCTCAAAAGGAAATCTTTCAGAGGGCACAAAGTGATCGTCAAGTGCAGGCTATAGGTCCTGTGTAGTATTCCTAAGTCAGACAATGCCTATCACTACTTAGTCATTCAGAAAGGAAGGACTGATGACAAAGAAATAATTAGCATACATACGGTGGACTCGAAGCTGAGTTCATATACACACAACTCTGGCACCAAGGTTCTGTGCTATATTGTTCTGGATTGTTTCTTTGCCCCCTGCACAAGTTAGCGAAGACACCGAAGTTCAGTGTCATCAGCTAGCCTTCAGATATGTCAGCTCCACCCAAATGCAGTTCTCAGCACTATGGACCTCACCCTGCTGAAGAAGTTAAGGGTCTGCCTTGGATTCAGTAGAAGTGCTGAATCTTGGGCTTCCGCATAAGAATTTAGGATGCATGACGGTCACAGTTGTATGAGGCAGCATGCACGGTCAGGCTACCTCTGTGGTGGATATGCGTCTGCACTTCGGAACTCTGTTATTCCTCCCTGATGCTTTGTCACGTTGGCAGGAGTGCCCATTTTGTGGGTGAGGGTAAGTGTCCAAGGACACACAGGGTGGCCCATGGATCCAAACTCCCACATCCTTTCTAGGATAGACCACGCTGCCCAGAGCAGAGGCTGAAGACGAGAAGGAAAACACCCAAAAACCTACAGGCAGCATCAAACAAAGTTGAAGACACTATGAAAGAGCTGTGCACAGACCCAAGTTCAGGTACAGGGTCCCAAAGTTCTAAGAGTGAGGTTGTATCTTACATAATGTTTAGGATGTAAAATCAACACATGAAGTGAAGACTACCGCAAAACTTCCTTCTGAAATCAGTACATCCACACAGAAAATATAGTGCAGAAGCATCTCTCAGTTTTTGTCCCTATTGTCAGAGCAGATGGCTGACCTTCCATGGGGCCTCAGATGAAGTGTGGGCTTATCTCCACAGGGTGGAGATGGGCAGAATGTACCACTTTTCAGATTGGACTGACACACAGCTTTGAAATATTCTCACCCTGAGATCACAGCAGTGGTTCGGGCTGCTTCTCCCCTCACTCAAGGCAGGTGTCTAGTGGGCAGAAAGGGGAGGAACCAGTCACACGGCTGATGTGGCTTTCCATGGCTCTCTCTTTCTTCTTCCAAGCAAAACATTTGTCTTTGCATAAATTCAGTGTGCATATGATGTAACGAACTCCTCGTGATCTGGGGGATTGGATTTCTGCCTATAATGAAGGGTAGAAGGCATCCACTGGGGGTACATTGTTAGAAATGGCCACAGAAAGGTGAAGTGTGCCCGTGCCATGATCTACCCACTTAGGCACAGCAGAGTGATTTGAGCGAATGGAAACAGCTTCAGTAACTTGCACAGCCGAACACACTGACATTCAGTCTCGAGGGATGCTCTGCCCAGGATGGGACATACTGACTGCATTTCACAAAGCAGCCAAGGCTCCCCAAACCCAGCAGTACCCTCCATCCTTGAGGCCAGCTGATCTAACTTTACCGCAGCTATCTTAGTTCAGTAAATCACTTGTCTTATTAACCACCAGTTTTGTTTTTAATACTGAATCATTTTGATGTTCCTTCCATGTATTTCTCTAGTCAGCTGTTTTCCGTTAAGCCACATTGGGGAAAAACAAAAATATTCACTTTTTTTTTTTTTTTTTTTTTGTGAATCATTACCCCAGTTGGGAAGATAATTGGTTTAAAAAAGAAGAACATGGAAAACATTATAGATTGTCAGTTTCCCAAAGTGTGGTGGTGGGGGGGGTGAACAAAAGTTCATTAGAAATAAATAATACTAGACACAACACGCATAGCTCATTACACTCGGGCATGTTTTTGATTAGAGCAATGCCAGACAACAGCTCTTCAAATGAGATTTGACAGCAGGTAAATTACACTGTGCAAGGGTTTAAGTTGATCTACAGAACAACAATGTCTTGATCATAAATAGGATTTGTGTGCTGGAAAATATATTCCATCATTAATGCAACAGACAAATGAACTGAAAAACATCATATTGCACCATAGTTTTAAGGAGCTTACCTTAGCAATGTAATATGGGTAGTAAGTCATGCATAAAACCCAGTAAAAGCTCATTAAGTCAGGATCAGTTTATTCAAAACAGCACATATTTCAAATAACTGTTCTTCCTTAGCCAATTCCAGATTCTATTGTTTAGCAACATCAACTAAAATAATGGAACATCAGGCAATTATAATTCATTATAAGTTGTGTCCCTCTAAAGCCCCTGCTTTGTAAATTGGTAATGCCACGGACCTCAAACATTTTATGCTGGTGAAAATCCTTGAAAGTCATCTGCTGGCACAGCCCACCCAACACTCTATGCCAATATTTCTTCTAAAAATTTCCCATGGTCTGAGTTCTTCAATTTTGGGCTGAAAACTTCTGAAAATGATAGCGTCACTCTTTTTTGAGGAGTCTGACTGGTTTATTGGGCTATGAGTACAGAATAGCCTTTGAAAAGGCAGTTGTTGTTTGAAACATTAGAGGCAGTACGCATGTCAAGGATGGCTGGGTTACACTGGGCAGTGTATAGAAAGGGCTGCATGCATCAGGCAGGTTATCAATACCTACAATTGCAGTATCCACAATTTCAAAGACAACTGCACTCAAAGATTTCAAGTCACCAACACATCTGTCAAGATCTCAGTAGCTGTGAAATCTGCCAGTCCTTCAGAATTCAAAACTCCCTTTCGAAATAAAGACTTATTTATTCACTGTTCCCAACTATACAAAAGTAAATGGCCCAGGAGAGATATTGACAAGTGTTTCAAACAGAGTGTCAACGTGTGAACGTGCTCCTGGGCTTTGCTTGCCACTTGAGACCCTAATGTCACGGGCAGCGTGGGCTGCCCGTGCAGTTTGAGAAGCTGTGTCATCTGTGATCCCACAGGGACCCCTGGGAGATGTGCTGGGATGACTTGTACTCCACAGCAGGGTCTGGCATGATGCACTCTTAACCCCAGGTAGCACAGCGAGTGGTGCCCGGCTGGGGTCTGAGTGCAGATTTTCTGAGGGGAACTCCTGGCTTTTGCCACACCCGTGAGCTGTGCCTGCAGATCTGCAGCTTAGGTTTGGAAGCCACAGATAAGCAATTAGGCTTGTTTGGTTTTATTTTGTTTCATGGTACGTTGGGGGGATATCTGGAAGTCTGACCTCCTTAGATGCCGGAATAAGTAACTGCGCTCTGCTTATTCTTGGGCCATTAACTCTTCCTCCTGTCCCCTGTCGCTCTGGTGGGAGTATTAATCACAATGTTATTTCTCCCAGTCCTGCCCATGAGAGACAGGCTTGTACTCTACCCTGAGCCATTCAGATGTTCTCTCCCCAGAATGATGCAAAGGGAGCTTAGATGGAAGGTGGGTGGCAAAGATTTATTCTACTGGTTCTGCCTTAAAAAAAGTCTTCAAGAGTTTCTGGCTGGAATTCCCAGAACTGAGCCTATTTCTGTCCTTTCTGAGACCCAGCTGTCAGGTTTTAAATGTGTAGAGTACAGCCAGGCTTCATCCAGTGCTCTTCTTACAGCCTAAGTTGGCCAGTGCTTGTCTGTCCTTCAATCAATCGGTGAGCCCTGAGCAGCTCATGTGAGAGCATTACTCGGAACTGGTCCACATCGGTGTGCACATGCACTTGGCCAGCTCCTCTGCATCTGCCTGCAGTGGGCAGACCAGGGACAGAAACAGGTTGTGCAGCCAAGGGCAGAAAACACAAAAAGGACCTTGGAATAGGAATCTGTCAGCCAGCCAGTAGAAATCAAAATGCAGGGGCATATTATTTTGCAGGAGTTTTTCCTTTATTAGGAAAGGGTTCTATTTTTCCCAGCTGAGGAATTTAGTCATGAAGAAATAACCCTTCAGGGTAGCACACGGAGCACAGGTTTTAGAATCAGATTGACTGGGTTCCAACCCCACGTCCTGAAGGGGTGACCTCTCACAACTCACATCCCCCCACTGAAACTCAGTTTCTGACTCTGTAAAGTGGAGATCCTAGGGGAAAAGAAAACTGCTTGTGTGTGCACGTGAGAATATGTGTGCATACATACTGTGCACACACAGACGCAGTACACATGCCTTTGGAAATTCCCTGACAAGAGGGAGCCAGAAGGAGATAGCCTAGGGGAAGGAACAGGACTTGATAAGAAACATTTGCTCCACACACATACGTGTGCCGGGCTCCAGTGTACATATGGACATAACAACTTTTACTAAAAAAAAAATGCTTTTTAAACAATTCTCCTTGCTACAAAGCAGCCTTATTTCACACATGGGGAACACACATCCTGATAAGAGAATGGACTGGTTCCAAGTCTCACAAAGGTCTTGGAGGGATGGGGACAAGCAACCAAGACCTCAGATGAATTTTCAGCTCTGCTGATTCATATGGCAGATGGGAACTTCAGACTCAGTCAAGGATCTAACTGGCACGAGCAGGATATCACAGCCACGACAAGGTTCTGCTGAAGGAAACTGTGGTGTCAGAGGAGGTGGGGGGAAAGAGGGGGCCTGGCCACAGCTGTGTCTTCCCTGGCAGAGGATGGCCTTTCTCCAAGCACACCTTGTGTGTGTGTGTGTGTGTGTGTGTGTGTGTGTGTGTTGTGGCCTTTCTGGAACTGTCTGGCTTTGCATTGGGTTGAAAACAGCCATGGAATCAGCCTGCCATAGCTCTAAACTGGGTCCAATTGGGTCTGTTTCCCTGGTACTTCTATAGCCTTGAGGCAAATGTACTGCAGACAAAAAGCCTCAACTTCACTTTGGTTCCCTCCTTTGGGGGTTCAGTTTCAGCTCCATGAGGGTGGAAGCAACTATGCCTGTCCAGGGACAAAGACACTGTCCAGCCCAGAGCACATGCACAGGCACTAATTTTGAAGGGCCGTGGGAAAGAGATGCAAATGACTGAAAGGGGAGCCCAGTGAGGAGAGAAGGGAGAGGTGGGAGTTGGTGGGGTACCTGAAGGAGAACAGCCTTGGGGGAGGAACTGGGAATGGGCCTGGCTAAGGAATGCAGACCTGTCTTATTAAAACTTCCACTCTGAACCTTCACGTGACTGTCCTCTCTCCCTACAGACATCCATTACACATACCTACTTATGTGCACACATGCATATTCACGCATGCGATTTTAAAATCTTCAGTACTTCCATGATTCATTTCCTGTTACTCAAAACATTGTACAGTGACAATGTACAGGAGACAGGGATCAAGATCATCCCCATGGAAAAGAAATGCAAAAAAGCAAAATGGCTGTCTGGGGAGGCCTTACAAATAGCTGTGAAAAGAAGAGAGGAGAAAAGGAAAGATATAAGCATCTGAATGTAGAGTTCCGAAGAAGAGCAAGAAGAGATAAGAAAGCCTTCTTCAGCGATCAATGCTAAGAAATAGAGGAAAAGAACAGAATGGGAAAGACTAGAGATCTTTTCAAGAAAATTAGAGATACCAAGGGAAAATTTCATGCAAAAATGGGCTCAATAAAGGACAGAAATGGTATGGACCTAACAGAAACAGTAGATATTAAAAAGAGGTGGCAAGAATACACAGAAGAACTGTACCAAAAAGATCTTCATGACCCAGATAATCATGATGATGTGATCACTCATCTAGAGCTAGACATCTTGGAATGTGAAATCAAGTGGGCCTTAGAAAGCATCACTACGAACAAAGTTAGTGGAGGTGATGGAATTCCAATTGAGCTGTTTCAAATCCTGAAAGATGTTGCTGTGAAAGTGCTGCACTCAATATGCCAGCAAATTTGGAAAACTCAGCAGTGGCCACAGGACTGGAAAAGGTCAATTTTCATTCCAATTCCAAAGAAAGGCAATGCCAAAGAATGCTCAAATGACTGCACAATTGCACTCATCTCACATGCTAGTAAAGTCATGCTCAAAATTCTCCAAGCCAGGCTTCAGCAATACGTGAACCTTGAACTCCCTGATGTTCAAGCTGGTTTTAGAAAAGGCAGAGGAACCAGAGATCAAATTGCCAACACCCGCTGGATCATGGAAAAAGCAAGAGAGTTCCAGAAACA
>SJYV01038424.1:55885-90274 GCA_006410875.1 Neotragus pygmaeus | reverse complement strand
AAAAAAAAAAAAAAAAAAAAAACACATCTGGCCTTAAACCATTCTCACTGCTTATGCTCAGGCTTATTCCTCCCCACCCTGAACTCCTAAGACTGGTCCCATTTCTTGACACTTATCTTCCAGGACCTGACCACAGAATAAATCTGACTGTGGCACTGCCCATCTGATCAAAGGTTGGCAACTGAATCTCAGTACAAATTGATTTTTTTAACCTGTAAGATGGGAGTGTAATGTAAATCACAGGGAAATTATGAAGATTAAAAGAGAAAGGGCAAATGACATGCTTGGCATGGTTAGTAAGCCTGAAATTGAAGGAAAGAAGCAAAAAGATCAGGAGACGCATATCTTGAAACTAAGGACACATGTTAAGATTGAAAGCACCATCAGTGAGGAAAAAATGCTCAGAAAGTGGAGAGCTGCTGGTCAGAGAAATTCATCCTATGAATCCATCTGAACATAGAAAGTTATAGAAGTTTCTGCAATAGGAAGATTTCATTCAATGACCAGAGTTTAGTTTTTACAAGATTAATGGACTCCTCCAGACATAACCTTAATTCTCTGAATTAGAATTATGGGGGCTTCCCTCGTGGCTCAGACAGTAAAGGATCTGTCTATACACAGAAGCCAGCTAATCTTTGGTTTTTTACTATAAATGACTACATTTGCATTCTGGCTTACATCTCTCATGAGTTTAATTAGTAAAAGCCCATCTCTAAAACACAAGTCATCTCTGGATGTAGACACCGAGTCAGGCGTCTTGGTCTATAAGGAAGAGGACTGCTGACACAGTAAGGGCGTGTGGCCTTGTCTCAGGAAATAACAGCCCTTCCCCAGGTGATAACTGGGGATTTGAGCTTTCCCTTCAGATGGCAAGGCTGCCACATCTCCCTTTCTTTGCACATGCTGCTGCTGTAGCTGTTGCTGCTGCTAAGTCGCTTCAGTCGTGTCCAACTCTGTTTGACCCCATAGAAGGCAGCCCACCAGGCTCCCCCATCCCTGGGATTTCTCCAGGCAAGAACACTGGTTGCCATTTCCTTCTCCAATGCATGAAAGTGAAAAGTGAAAGTGAAGTCGCTCAGTTGTGTCCAACTCTTAGTGACCCCATGGACTGCAGCCTACCAGGCTCCTCCATCCATGGGATTTTCCAGGCAAGAGTACTGGAGTGGGGTGCCATTGCCTTCTCCACTTGCACGTGCAGCGGCTCCCATTAGAATGTGAGCCCCTGAAGGCACGGGTCAGAAGACAGTCTCTGTCTCCAGCCCCTAACACACCTACCTATCCATTTAACAAATGTTTGCTGTTAAAAATGACTTAATGAAGTTATGAATATTACATGGNGCACGTGCAGCGGCTCCCATTAGAATGTGAGCCCCTGAAGGCACGGGTCAGAAGACAGTCTCTGTCTCCAGCCCCTAACACACCTACCTATCCATTTAACAAATGTTTGCTGTTAAAAATGACTTAATGAAGTTATGAATATTACATGGCAAGGTAGTTCCCTGACCTCTTATCAGAGGATATGGTCCTTATCAGAAGTGTGCGGTACAAAAGCCTGTCATAAAAGTTCAATGCATTTTCCATTGCTGATGAGCTATTCTTTAAAGAGTGTTTTAAAATAGAATACAATATTGCACAGTAATTAGTGTTGTGATGCCATCTGAAGCAATGTTCATTGTCGTTGTGTGTTGTGTTGTGTTACCAACTACCTGCTTAGTAATTTCAGTCCAAGGGACGTGTTTAATTATAGATTCAATCATTTATTCAATACCAAAAACCACGAATCAAGAATTGGGACCTAATTACCCAACATGAACTGTAAAACTGTTTTCGAAAAGCAAACTCATTTATTTTGTTAAAAAAATTACTCAATTCTTATTATTGTGTTATTCCATGTACGTATAAATAAAGAAAAAAGAATCAGTATACAATCAAGTTAAACTAATATAACTGTTCAAGCTTTTATAATACTGATCTTCTGAATATGCCCTGAGGGAATTTACAGAAATGCAGTACTAATTGATAGTGTTTTTTTTTTCCTAATGAGCATCCAAATGATTTCAATTCAAATATTCATAATCATGTTTTATCATCCAAAAGAAATTGTCAGCTTGGTGAGGATATTTGATAGGCTTTACTCAGGAGAGCTCTTGATTTTTGCATCGGGCAGATTTGTTCAAAACAGAAATAGAGGTGGCAAGATACAGATAGAGTTGAACTTGGTGTCATTGTGGCTGAGAGCTGCTCACTTTAATGACACATGCCAGGCAATTGTGGGGAGTGGGGGGAAGGGGGGAGACTGAGGGTTCTTGGACAGCAGGAATAACAGAAAGACATCAGCTCTAAAAAAGCTCCATGTGAGAAGGACCCCATGATAGAGGACAGATAATTTTAGAGTGGGGTAAAGTCAGAACAAAACCAGTGACGTAATGTTAATGAAGCTACTTCTAAGAGCATCATTGGGTGGAGGAGAAAATACCACTGTTGTGATTACGACTGTAGTATTTTAATTGGGATTTACTGATGTCTGCATTCATGCTTGAGTTGATAGCTACTAAGTTGTTAAAGCTTAAACAGAAACTCACTGCATTGATCTTCTATCTAGTTACCACCTGTCACTTCTTAAATTTGTACTTTCTGAACTAAATGTAAACAAAGGCGGTGACATAAGCCAGCAGTGAAAAATACCTGGAGGACATTTTAATTTAACTCTGTTATATAGATGAATTCAATCACTTATATCCACTGAGAGCAAGTATGATTAAAAGGGATGTAATAAATTTGTATATTAAAAAATAACTGTGGGGAACTTTGATCTGGTCAAGGTGACATTAGCTACATGGAAAACAATCACAAAAAACACTTTTTGAATATACATGGGAACCACATGTATTGAGGGGAAATGTGGGGCACTTTTCTGAGTAATTCAGGCAAAAGTTACATTTTGCATAAATTTAGGTCAAAATAAGTTGGAGTTTAATTTTTTTATACTTGTTTCCCATGCCATAACCTTCATGGGTTTTGAGTTATGAGTAGTCAGGGCTAGTTTTATTTTTAGTTATATCAAATAGTGTGAGGCCACCAGAAAAACTTTCTTTGTCCCTATGGAAATAAACCTACTATGCTCAGATGGTAAAGAATTCGTCTGCAATGCAGGAGACCTAGGTTCGATCCCGGCATAGGGAAGATCCCCTGGAGGAGGGCATGGCAACCCACTCCAGTACTCTTGCCTGGAGAATCCCCATGGATAGAGAAGCCCAGTGGGCTATAGTCCATGGGGTTGCAAAGAGTTGGACACGACTGAAGTGCTGAGCACAGCAAAAGATCTACTAAAAGTCTACCTTAAATTGTCTTTCCATTGGGTTAACAAAGCAGTCTTGGAAAATGTAAATGAATATCTGGGTTCAACACTTGAGTGGGACTCCAGCATCTGCATTCTGAACAAGCATACCACATGTGCACTCACAGCTGATAGATTAGCAGACACCAGAACAGTGAGATTAATATTGATATGGTTTCTAGCAGTAGAGGCCAATAGGGTCCAAGGTTGGGTTATGTACTGTTCATTGTCTGACAACCAAATTAATGCACATTCATAGGCGGACAGAGAGACTTACTGGCCTTGGCCTCTGGCAGAAATTTGTCTTGTTATTTCTTGCAGATGGGGGAGCAGGCACCAGCTCATGACAGGTTTCACTCTTGTTTCACTGAAGACTCACTGGGATGTAGGAGTTACATACTTTTCTCTTTCAAAAGGGTAAGGCATCGTGGTGTTCCATGGTGGTGAAGGAGCTATATCTAGCAGGCAGAATTACTGTGAGCCCAGGTAGGCTGATTTTTCTCTTGCAATACAATTGACATCTCCGCTATGCAAATCTGTGTGGATGTTCAATCGGATGTGAATGCCATTGTGTTCTCAGCCCAATATCCTTTAATGTTTTAGACTGCTGGTTTCATCAACAGCATTAATTTCCATTCAGACCTTGCATTTCGAGTGATTGCACGGCAGCTGTTCTTTTTGCAGAGAAATGGAGATGCATCCACTTGAGTTTTATGAAAGGAAAAATAATTCGTTTGGGGGTATGCCATATTTGTCAAAGACTCTTTGGGAAAAGGTTAAGTAATCAGTTTCCATACACACACAGTCCTGGATGCACAAGTTCTTGGTAACACTCTGCTTGGGAAATGTCACCTTCAAGAAGCCCGTGTGCACAGCTGGCTGTGTGGACCCCTTCAGCTGGGGATGGGGCAGCTTCCACGCAGCTAAGGGAGCTGCCTTCTGCTCATCCCAGAGCATTTGCACTTGCTTTTACTTCCTCCCTGCCTTTTTTCCCCTTGTTAATAAATGTTTCTAAAGAAATTGACTTTAGACCCAATTCTCTTCCCTCCTCCTCCACCTACTGTGGACCTTGGGCAAATTATTTAACTTGTCTGCTCATCCATTAATAAGAGATTTCATATCTTACAGTTGTTAGGAATTAAAAGGAGCTGGTGCAATGCTCAATTCCTAGCACAGTGTCAGGGGCAGCCCTCAGTGATGGGGACAAACTGGCAATTAGTGGTCAGGGCTGGATGAGGCTGAGGGGAGTGCATAACCTGGTTTTCATGACAATGGAAAGGAGATACCAAAAAACTCAGTCATCAAGACAAACACTATTTTAGTGTCATATTTTGCAAGTTCAAAATGAATGCAGAAAACCCATGATGAACAAATCCTCAAAATTTTAAGACAGGATCATGGTGCTGAGGTGAACCATATCAGAGCCTGAAGCTAAAAGGAAAAGCCAGTTATACTGATGCTGTCATTATGTAAAATTCTGATCTTTTGTTCATTATAGAATTTCTGCATTCATTTGATCTGCTTTTACTTAAATTTTTGATACTTTATTCATCATGAATTTTGCATTAATTTTGAGGTTTTAAAATGTTGCATTAAAATGTTATTTCTCTTGATGACTGAGAACTTTGGCTTCAAGATGAGTATCACAGTGGTCTCATTCATCTCACCTTAATCTGGGTTCCTCTGGTAGTCACCATGTCCCTTGAGAAATCTCTGATTTCACCCCATCAGTTTTGGGTCCTTCTCTGTGCTGGGCTTCCCGAGTGCTCCACTGGTTTTGGCTGAATGAGCAAGACCTCTAAGGTAATCTCTGGGCTTGCAGGCACTAATGGCTTTTCACACATGTACCTTAGCCTCCCAAAATAACTACTCTGTCTCATGTAGGTGATCTTAAATTGGAAGAAAAACATCTCCAAGATGAAGGAAAGAAGGGGGTGTCCTCAGGGGTAACCATTTGTAGTTTTAGAGATTGTAACATGCACAAGAGGGTGGACATGCCAAGGGAAATGAAAATCCAGACTACTGGTGTGAGTCTACCCACAGTAAAGGACATATATTAAAATTTGACAAAATAAACCTACGAGGCTGTCTGTATCTGAAGGTGGCACTATTTTTTAAATATATATATATATATCTCTGCACAGAGACAACATGTGGAATGGCAGAAGCCGTGAAGACAGGACCCTTTGGGTTCACCACAAATATGGAAACGGTATTTGTCAAAGAAATAACAGCTATGGTACAGTAAGCAACTGACAGCATATCAGGAAGGTCCCGGAAGAACAGAGCCTCACTCAGGTCCTGCACTGAGGGGAAACTGCTAGAAGTGTCTCGGTGAGTGGTCACCTGGCATCCAGGTTATGCTACCAACACTGGGAATGGGGGAGAGGTAGGGAAGAAGGTACTCAGACGGACTTGCCAGGCAAATGGACTCAGACTCAAGTCAGGCTGAAGGCTGGGTTGGAGAGGTCTGCTGCAACAACTCTTGGCTCCCTTGAAGCCCAGGGAAGAAAGGAGGGGAAGGGAGCCCCCCCCCCAACCCCAGCCTCCGACTCTTCTTGGCTGGCCTCTTTGATCACCCTCTCTTCCCAGAGTCCTCTGATGCCTGGCAGCAAGGAATGGTATTAATATTTTTCAATAGTTCACTGGATATTTTAATGCAAATCTGACCATTAAATTTGGCAACAAACCCAGGACATATTCTAAAATCCAGTTCCTTCAGTTATTTTCTGAGGCACTAAGGTAGAACCCTATCCCCAAATGAATCACAGGAAGTCAGATCAGTCATGCCCCTGAAGGGCCACTTGAGTCTCTCAAACAACCACATAATTACTTTCTCAAGACCACACTTCTGATGGAGAGAGGTAATTAAAGCACCGATGAGAAAGTGACCAGGATCAGTAGGAGCACAGAGAAAACCATGTAATGACATTTTTTCCACGAGACCTTGTTTTCATTTCGTGTAGGACATTAATATAGAATTTTTTCTCTGCCTGAGAGAGAGAAGCTGTAGAAAGATCACATGAATATCCTGGTCCCCCAGACAAAATGTACTTCCTCTAAAGGTTAAGGAGCCATTCCAAAGTCATATAAAAACCAAAGGAGGGGGAAATCACTTGTGAGAATAACTGGAGGTAAAAAGAAGGCCTCCGAGCTGGGAGCTAACATTTGTGCAGAAAGGATGTGTGGGGAAGCTGGTAAGATCTTTTATAATTAAAATGCTATCACGAAACAGCTGCAACCAGCTCAACAGAACTTATCTGGTTTCCTCACTTTATCACCAAAATCATTTCCCTACCAAACTCTGCTCTTTGCTTTTTTCAGCTTAGTCTGAAAAAGATTTTAAAAAGGCATGTACATTTTATACTATGTAACCATATATTATACTATATTACTTTATGTTAGCTTAGAGTGAAGAAAGCCAGAAAGAAAAACACCAATACAGCATACTGACACATATATATGGAATTTAGAAAGNATGGACAGGGGAGCCTGGTGGGTTGCTGTCCATGGGGTCACACAGAGTCAGACATGACTGAAGCGACTTAGCATGCATGCATGCATGCATTGGAGAAGAAAATGGCACCCCACTCCAGTGTTCTTGCCTGGAGAATCCCAGGGACAGAGGAGCCTGGTGGGCTGCAGTCTATGGGACTGCACAGAGTCGGACACGACTGAAGCGACTTAGTAGCAGCAGCAGCAGCAGCAGCACCTCAATGAGCTTCAGTTTCCTTATGTGTTAAAGAGAATAACAGTATCTATCCCATATGCTTGTTGTGAGGATGAATTGAAATATTGTCTATATACCACTTAGAAAAAAGATTTGGCAATATAACGAGAGTCAGTATTGTCATCTCAGTGGGGTTTTGGAATCAAGACTTACTGGGAGACATTATCTCTCACAGATAATATCTACAAGAATAAAATAATGTGTTTTAATTGAAAATTGGTAAATTTTACTTAACCTAACTGCTGTAAGATGTCTCTCTCCTTTATATATTCCAAGCTTATTGTTAATGAATATCTTGTGTGTTTATTCTCTTTAAAACAACTGGTCCACCTCCCAGAATACTGGAAATAAAAACAAAAATAAACAAATGGGATCTAATTAAAATTAAAAGNGTAATTAGCCTCCTTTAAAGTAATTAAAATAAAACATAAAAATAAAATTTTGCAAAAATATATATGTACATATATATATAAATGCACTGGGCTGCACAAACAGAGTTTTAGATCCCACTTGTCTAGGATGGAGTCCAGGCATTGGTGTTGTCCAGTAGCTCAGCAAGTGATCCAAATGTGCAATTGGTGTGAAGGACCCCTGATGAAGCCTGAATGAATGAGGGCCTTAGGGAAGGGGACTAACATTTATGGAACAGCCTCACTATGTGGTGGGAACTTTGCTGCTTCTGAAAACACAATAGCTCACTCAGTCTTCTCAATAAGCCTATTATGAATAAAGGGTGAAGAACTTGAATTCACTGGGAGCTTACCATAGCTGCAACTGTGCTAGGAGCATTAATTATCTCATTTATCTGAATGCCAAGTTTACGAGGTTTCATGTTTGTCTGTCAACACTGAGGCCACAGACAGGATGAAAATGAGCTTTGATGAAAATCTATCCATCAGCAGCCCTGACTGAAAGACAAATAAGGCAGTGAGAAGCTCCTGTATTTCTCTGGATTGGCTGGAAGGAAAGACTTACTCTCTCAGGGCACTAGGGTAATAATATTTGTTTGCGAAATTTTCTTCCATGTTACTTGTCACTTTCTTATTGATTTACAGGAGCTCTTTTTATATTAAGGAGAGTAGCTATCTGTTATATAACATTGCAAAATTTTCCTGTCATCTTCTCATCTGTCTTGTAACCTTATGGTCTCCCAAATATAGAGGAGTTTTAGTTGTTTTTATATTTTCTTTTATAGTTTCTGGGGCTGGAGCCTTGCTTAGAGAGGCCTTCTTTAATCCCAAATTATACTTTTAGCATCTCCTATATTATCTTTTCATATATTCTACAGTTTACATTTCATCTTTAGACCTTATATCCATCTAAAATTGCATGTTGCTATATGTCCTAAAGTAGGAAGCTGTTATTTTTCCTAGATATACAGACAATTGTCCCAATCCATGTATTTGAATAGCCAGCTCCTTCCAGGGTAATTTAGATCCATTATTAAGAACAGGTAAGTTGCCCCTGACCTTTAAGGTGAGATATAGTACCAGTTTTCAGCAATGATCTCCAGAATGTGGGAGCTTGTGTGGTTTTTGAATCATGTTTATGTTCTTCCTAACCCCTGGCATTTTCAGTTCAGCTATTGTGCTGTGGTTTTCCCCTAATAGAATTTTAAAACAATTATTTTGTATGTGCATCCAGGAGCCCTGTGGCACTGGGAATATTTTAAATTCAAACTCAAGAGTGGAAGGGAGGCATGTAAATCCCTCTAACAAATCCTCAGGGATGGCGTCTTTACTTTCTCTTCTGCCTCAGATCTATAAAAATATGTGGCTTACAATGACTTAATTAGAATAAATCTAGCCCTGACATTAGACCCGTTTGTATCTATTATATAGAATTCTTACTTTTGGACTCCCAGAGAACTTAAAGCAATTTTCTGTGACTAAATATTCAATTCAAATCTAACGATGTGAAGAAAAAAAAAATGCTAAAATTAGATGAACCTGCACAAAAGTAGTCAGAACCTGAATTCAGAATGAGTTGATTCACTCTGCCAAGAAGAGCATCCATTACAATAAAAAGTACAAATAAAAAGGACTTTACCATACTGTGAGCCAGACAGAACGCCGTGGGCATTCTATCAGTACATTTATGTCTAGTCTTCACAGTGGCCCGGCGTGCTGGCTTTGTTCTAAGACTGACGAAGAAACTGGGGCTCAGCATCTCGTCCATGCCCCTCTCCTGGCAAGGTGGGATCAGGTCTCAATCTTGGTCTCAGACTCCCTCATTTATGGTTATAGGTGCAGAAAAAGATGTCCTCAAGGAGCTTCCTCAGGCCTCTAATGTGTTGTCCTCCATCTGCACGCCTGTCTTCTCTGCTCACATATGAAAGACAACCCTGGAAAATGCCACATGCACCGGCTTTGCTAAGATCCAGGTGTAGAGCCTTTGGTGGATGGAGTTTCCTACTTCCTCCTCCAGAGCCTGTTTCTGTGCCTCCCTTCCCACATTGTCATGCCAAGAATATTTACCCTATGGAAACGGGCAAATGCTACAGTGCAGGGCTTTGTTTTCTACTTGCTCTGAGCCAATTATTCAATACAGTCCATGCACAGGACATACTGCTCTGAATGGAAGGTCCATTTCACATCCAGTAGGCAGCAGGCACTGCGGGTTCAGAAATGACACATAACCAGAGATTTTAATTGCTCACCCCTGAGTTTTCACTAACACCAGTGAGGAAAATAGCACCCCTTCCCTTTGAGCCCTGCCTGCTTGCTTCACTGGTTCAGCCATCCTGCCCAGTTATTTCAACATATCAAGACAATAAAACACAGCTCTTCATCAGAGAAAAGTGAGGAAGACGGGACGAGGATTAATTGCAGTGTTGTCATGTTTACCCTGAAGAGGAACTGTGTGCTCACCATCTGAATTCAATTAATCTGATCAGACAGGAAATTAGCAGCCAAAATTGCCTTTCTATTAGGTGGACATGACCCAACAACATTTGGAGAGAAAGTATGACGGCTGCCCTAATTTCTCAAGTGTCATCTAATCAAAAGAAAAAAAATGAAAAAAGAATGTCAATATTATCTCAAGCTCCAGGGGGATCAGCCTCTCTCCTTTCCCAGCTCCATAGGGCCTTGAATATTTTAAATGTTGTACGGGGAAAACTGTTTATTCAAACATTTATTGGGGGCCTACTATGTGCCAGGTGCTATTTAGGGAACGGGGATGTAGCAGGAGTTTATACACTAGCGGGTAGTGACAGGCAAGTTCTCCGGGTAAAAGCAGGGGATGCTGGGTGAGGTGGGGGATGGTGAAGGGTAGAAATTGGACTCACCGAGAGCACACGATGAGCTCACCTGAACAGAACAAATGTGTGCAGAGGCTGCCAAGACAGATGTCCTCAAACTCTCATCCAATTTGGATACAGCCTGGGAGCTTTCTTACAAACACTTTGCAGCCCACACTTCAGGAGTTTCCAATTAATAAATCCTGGGTGGAGCCTGGAATCTGCATATTTAACAAAACACTCCTCGACCTCAGGTTGTTTGGGAACCTTAGCTTCAGGAGTGGGACATCCTTTGAATAAATTTACATAATAATTAACTTTTCTTTTGGTGCATTCACAAATCAGTCTGTTTGCTGGGAGGGGGATTTCTCTGGGAGAAAAGACAGACTCCATTTCTTGAAGGAGAACATGTTTAGAGGGGTTTATAGAAATTAAATAGCCACACAGAAGTTTAAATGCAGTAGGGGCTTTAAGGAGAAGCAGAATAAGGGACTGGAACCTGTAGCAGTGCCCAGAGCAGATGGTCAGTCAGGAATCGCTTCCTTTAGGCTGGGAGTCAAAATGATAAGTGGGAGGAAGAACATTCTAGAAAGAGAAAAAGCCACGTACCAAGGGCCTGAGATAAATGAGAGGTCTTTAACACCTCTTTTCACCAGTATGAACTTTCCCCAACATTCTCTCCACCTCCAACCAGAAACGAAGCCAGCCCTTCCCCTGAGGCTACCTCTCTGCCCAAAGCCCTGCCCGGCAGCGCTGGTTGTCACTGAGACTTCTGAGCAGGACTGGGCTGGTTGGGCCTCTCCTTGAGAAGCTCTGTGGTACTGGCTACACAGACGGGGTGGCCTGGAAGAAGCCTCAAGGGTGTAGACTGGCCTTCAGACTGGCCTTCTGGATTAACCTAGTGAAAAGAGGGCCTAACTCCAGGTAAAGGATTCAGAGGAAGATTAGAATATGTGAGCAATGTGGTTGAAGGAAAGTTACAGGGCTCAAAATAGCCTGGAGTTAAAACTCCCCTCCAGGTCCTCCCCACCATTCTATGCAAAACAAAGAACTCTCTCACCCAAAGAAACAAATGGACATCAAGGCTGATTATGCCCAGCTACCAGCCGGTCCAGCCTCTGGCCGATCTCCAGAATTCCTTGCCCCAGCGGTTTAAGAGATAACGACTCCGAACAACCCTGGAGAAGAACAGGCCCCCTTAAGACAGTAGCTTTCCAGATATATGCCTATATATACTTACTCTTTTCTTGGGTTAGTGCAGCAGCTCACTAATCTGCCTGCTGCCTCTTCTCGCCTCATTAAAGGTGATCTATTCCTCTAAAGTATCAGTCCCGTTCTTTTTCTGAACCTCGCCTTCTCTAACTCCCTTACCCTACAGTGGTCAGAGGGGACAGTCACACCTCTACACACAGCAGCCTACAGGTCAGTGCCTAAGATCCTTGATGTCTAGACATGGGATTAAGCCCCAGGGTCTGTACCAACTGTTCAACAAAGGGCAGCTTTTGTCACCCCTCCTACCGCTCTCTGTTCTCATTTGTTCAACATAGAGATAACTAACTCTGCCTCAGTGGATCGTTGTGAAAAGGAAGTGCTCCTCCCAGGGAGACCACAAGAGACCAACAGACAGCAGATGGACTTGAAACCACAGCCTTAAGACAGTCTTAACTTTTACACAGCCACTTGTTGCTGCTTTCAGATAGGCCACCGTGTAGGCTTCTTAAGAACTGAAATTGTTTTACAGCCATTAGCTCAATTTAAAAAATGATGCACACCATAACCAGGATGAAGAATGCTCAACAACCACAATCTTTGTGGTTTGCTGAAAAACAGGCACTGGAGATTTGAGACCAAAGGCTGTCCTTTAAGCACCAGTCCCAAACATTGGGCACAGCCACGGCACCAGGGACTGGGTTACCGAAGGCAGTGGGATTATGGTCAAATATTAACAACTGTATGTGGAAATGGAAAAGCTGCTCCCAGCAATCTCACTGGCTGGCTCTGTGATGAAATTCCCTCCTAATACCTGCACATAGTAGACTGGTCCACACAGAAACTCCTAGGCATTCAGTGGATCCCATTTCTCCATCATCTCTTCCACAGCTTATCCTCTTGTGCCCCCCACTGCCCCCCTCACCGCACATGATTTTGAGAAAAGCTAGTGAAGTGTGTCCATCCCAATCCCTAGGCTTTGGAAGTAGTTTCTCAAGCTTAGTAAATCTTTAAGGGCCACACAGGTCTATTAACCCAAATAATTTATGATTTGTTGATTGCTTCTGTGCAGCTTGGTGGGAGATGAGAGATTTGATGAGCTCTCAACTTCAACTTTTGGACATCTATAAAATCTATAAGGACATCATAAAACAGAATATTTTTCAGCTTTTGAAAATTTACCTTTTAATAACGTGGGAAAATACTCATGTGATATTAAGTTCTAAGTGCAGAAGGCAATACTGTATGTGAGGCAGGAACCAAGGATTCTCTTTGCCTGAAATGCCATCCCTCTGGCTCATTCTCACATTGCTCAGGGTTACCCATTCTCTCTGCAGAGGTACAAGAATTCATTGTCAATCTCCATCCCTTGGCCTCCCAGTCCTTACCACTACCCAACATTAGGCCATACATTTGTGTAATTTTTAAATTTATCATCTGTATCCTTCACTAGAACATAGTTTCTGTATGACTGAGGACCTTGTCTTATTTGCCCAGCATCCCCAGTGGTTAGGACTGGGCCTGACACAGAAAGATGCTTCATAAATTTTTGTTGAATGAATAAACAAGAAGCATTCAAATATTGCTTAAATAAATTAACTATCCTGAAGATACAGATGAACTTATTTACAAAACAGAAACAGACCTACAGATATTGAAAACAAACATGGTCACCAACAAGGGAAACATGGAGGATGGGGGATAAATCAGGAGCTTGGGATAAATACACACGTACTTCTATGTATAAGACAGATAACCAGGAAGGATGTACTGTATAAGGACAGAGAACTCTTCTCAAAATTCTGTGATAACTTGCATGAGAAAAGAATCTAAAAAAGAATACATGTATACGTATAACTGAAGCACTTTGCTGTGCACCTGAAACTGACACAACATCGTAAATCAACTCTATTCCAATGAAATAAAAATTAAAAAATGAATTAACTCTCTAAAAATCATTATGGAAATTAACATAGATAATGGATGGGAAAGCTCTTTCAAAGTCTGAGACACAACCCAAATATTTATTTATTACCATTGTGATATGTGGGCTATGTCAGATCAAAAATCATTTGCAGTGACAAGATCTTCATATGGATCGTTTAGGTTGGAAGAGATTAATCCAGCCAAAGAGGCTTGAATGTAAATTATTACCTCCCAAACGCACTGGCACAGATGATTGGACAGTAGCATTTTTGTTGGAATTGATTTGTAATCAATATTCACATAGGATTTATTACAGAAGTTTCCCCTAATTATCCTAAGTGAACAATTCTGGTTAAAGGCTTTGCAGGGAAAGATAAGAGAAGGGGTTCTATAAATAAGGCTGACTGGTAAGTGCTATATTCCACACAAGTATCATGAATTATTTCTTTATTTTTATTGAAAAACCAGCAATTTTATGATTTCCAGTATTTTATGGTCTTGGGTATGCATTAAGTCTTTCGGTTCTTAACTGTTACTTTCAGCTACCCCCTTTTTTCATAGAAGCACATTATTTTAGATCAGGGCTCAACAATGGCATAATTTTGGTCACTTTTGCCTCATTGGTGGGGGAAGTGCAGAGTTGCTGTCTAAATCCAATTCAAGAACATTGCTAGTAGTCTTAAGACAAAATAATGAACAGCCTAGTTTGAGAGCTGCCTTGAACATTCACCTATAAGATTTGCTAAAATATCATTTATAAAATCCCTTTGGGGCTTCCCTGGTGGTTCAGGGGTAAAGAATCCAAAGCAAGGAGACATGGGTTCAGTCCCTGATTCTGGATGATCCCACATACTGTGGAGCAGCTGAGCCTGCGGATACAACTACTGAGGCTGTGCTCCAGAGCTTGGGAGCCGCACAACAGAAGCTGCTGCAACGAGAAGCCGGAACACCCCAGCCAGAGAGCAGCCCCAACTTGCCTCAATTAGGGAAAAGCCCATGCAGCGACGAAGACCCAGCACAGCCAAAAATAAATAAATAAATGCAATCATTTAAAAAAATGATAATATCCTTTTGTTCATGGGATAATCGTTTTAGCTCATTGACTTCTCAGGGAGAATATGGTATGCGACTGAGAGGTACCATGTTTTCTTTGAAAAACTGTTGGGGATGGAACCTAAGCTCTCAAAGGAACATGTATCAGTGGTAGCAGTCAACAAACTGCCTTCCAAGGAGAAGTAACTGCAGGATTTTATTTGCTAAACCAGACAGGATGCATGCCTCCCGAGGGCAAGGATGTAGTGCTGTTCCCACAGGACTCCCAGCACCTGGAGCAGGCCTGGTCACTGCAGGCACAGAGCAGATCTTAGTGGAAGGAACGTTTGAAGTTCTAGGCTCGAGTTCAATTGCTCAAGGCAAGGGGGATATGGAGAGAGTACCCCAAGAGAGTCCCCTTCTTTTCTCACATACAGAGCTCACTCTTTCCTTAAACACCCAACAACACTAAAGAATATCAATCTGAAATAACACCAAGTTATTAGTCTGTCCAGGGCACACATAGCTCTTTTCAATCCCATTTGCTTTTAACCCAATTGTATCACTTCCTGCAAGGATCAATTTCTCTAACTATCAAGTCTTATTTGAATCTGATAGACCAAGGGCCTGTAAGTAAACAATGAACAATTTGATAATGTAAGTCTCCTGGTTCAAGGATGTTTTCAAATATGTGGGGTCTGGTTCATTGTCATGTCTGTGCTTTAGTTTCCCGGTTAGCAAAGAGGCGTGACTACCTCTTCTGTCTTGTGTCTCATCTCAGAGTCCTCTGGAAGTTCTGTGTGTTGTGCGTTGACCTGATTTTCAGATAGAAACAAGAACAGAGAAAGGACAAATCTGTGACTTGAGGCTGATCCGTGGCAGAATCCTAAAACCAGTCATTTAACACTGAACCCAAAAGGAAGCCAGTAGACATTTGTGGATGACAATAAAACATTTTGTTTTGGTGATATGCAAGTTTATTTTAGATACTGTAAGGATGAAGTTTTGAGATTTATTGTTTATGTGTGATAAGCCAACAGTAAGTATTACACAAAATCTATGTTCATACAGGTATATGAGAATGAGGATCAGGTAAAGCTGGACCCAAACAGAGCAAAACTCATGAACTTGGGAAGTGAATGATTGACATTGGAAAACATCAGTGGTTACAGCAAGCCTATCTCAAATGCAGCATTAAATGTCTCATGTTAGGGCCTCCAGGTGCCTGAACTGATTTAGGGTGAACAAACCGTGCACACTTCTGCCCAGGACCCACCCTGTGAGAAGTACAGGCTGCCTTGTCCTATTACGCTGCCAACTTCAGAAATTCTATTTTTCCCATCTAAAAATATTATTATAGCTGGATCTGGGGCTGCCTCTGAATAAAGAGGTTTTGTTTGCAGAAAATTCATAAGCAGAGTGACTGACAAGGCAGTGGAAATGTGGAGGAAGGAAGAGGTGAAGGGAAAACGTGACTGTGTTACTGTTCTTAGAAAAGAAAAAGAGGAAGGGAAGGGAAGAGGAAGGAAGGGAGGAGAAGAGAAACACAGAGTCTGTGAAAATGTCTTTGGCACAAGGAAAAGCAGCAAATCTATAAATGTAAATGATGTGTAAATAATTCTTATCATGAGAAAACACGCCTGGGAGGATAGAAGATGATAGATAGGAACTCATCTTGAAAAACACGAAGCGTCCTCTGAACTTGAAGGAGAATGATTAAGTGCTAAATCTGCATAGACGAATGCCTCGGTGCATACAGACAGGACCTGCCTTCATCCATGGATTCACACCTGCACACGTGCCTTGTGCAGAAGCCCAAGGAAGCACACACTCATATGTTTTCCTTGGATGCCAGCATCCATAGTTCATTTTCTCTGCTTCGTCATGTAAATATTTTAAATTTCACAATGGGGGTAGCTTAATAAGGAAAGCTCCCCATTGTATAGCGGCGGTTCTAATTCTCAGCTGCCCAAAACAAGCCATATTTCCTTGTGGGTATATTACTGTAATGAAACACGGCCATATCCCAAACTGTAAAACCTGAGCTTGTAGACTTTTCCATATAGAGCTGTTTCCTAAATACACATTTTATTCCACCCAAACACAGCGTGACAAGGCCATCTTAGCACTAAGAGAGTCATTAAATACTCGTGTTATACTGTTTTAATTACAAGCTGCCCCTTTTTCGGGCTTATTTCAATAGATTATTGCCCTGCTGTGTAATAGTGTATAAAGAAACAGCAGTATCTCTTGCTGGTATATTGTGGAAATTAAAATTCTCAATACTACTTCAGTAATTAATTTCCAAAGAGAAACCAGTTTAGTTTAATAAAGAGATTAATGAAAATGTTGCAGAAGATATATTTCTCAGGAGGTGTAGTACATTATTTTCTTGCATTTGAAATAATAGAACCATTTCAAAGGACTTAGTAAATCCAGCCTCAATCAATTCTATTTAACTCAGCATAGAAATGCTCTTCAGGGGATGTAAAGAAGTAAGGCAGACACACCAGATCAGACCATCCCTGAGGTACAGAAGGGCTGAATGCTTCTCCAGCAGCCAGGTACTCTGGATGGTGAGCTGCCGTGTGCCTAGGGCTAAATGGTGAAGAGCAAGTTTAGAAGGAAGTTGGTCACAGGTCAAAGATGAGGTCATGGGAAACTACGCAGGGTCTCAGGTAGAGATGGGCAGTGTGGTCCCAGGTAGAGAAAGGCAGTGTATGAAGCATAGGACTTAACTTACTAGACTATCCCCCCAACACTGAGGTCAACGGAATGAACCCTTTTTCTATTATAAAGTGCTTTTTACAAATGATATAGTATTACATTTATTCTTTATGACATCCCTAGGAGTTGTGTACTATAATCATCAAGCTTGTACAGTACATTAGGAAATTTATAGTATGGTGAAATCAGGTGATTTCCCCAATATTACAGATAGTGAATTAGAAAGCTGGATTCAAATTTAAAACTTATTCCAGATTCCATGTTCTTATAACATACCACATTCACTTTGTCAAATCCCTGTTCAGGATTTTCTGGGCTGGTATCATGCTACACCAACTACGGAATGAGACCCAGAGGGTTGAATGGACTCAGAAAGTGGTTCTTTGGGCCAAGAATAAAAGGATAGATGAGCGAGATAATGTTAACAAAAATAAAGGGATTTTGCTCTCTCTCAGTGATCCAACGGAGTCACAAGAGATACAGAGGCACAGAATGTGGTGACGAAAAGCCAGCTATTTAAACTATACATGGGATGGTAGATTAACTAAAGGTAGCAGCCTCGACTGATACCATTTGCAAGGATCTTCTTGGTGCTAACATGATTAGCTATTTTCTAGTTGGGATCAGATGCATTTGGCAGCTCTATGTCGCCAGAACCATGAAGGGCTCACATGTCCATACTTTCTCTGCAGGCTTTCTGAACTGAGGTGACACCAGAATTCTTAGTGGCTAGGGATCCTTCTGCTGCGTTCCCACAGCACCTGGTATCCTTCTGTGACACTTTCCATACTGTTCTAGTAACTGGTCAGGAACTTCATGCTCACACCAGACTGCATTCTTTATATCTTCCATCCCCAGATGTGAAAAATGACCTGGTGTAATTTTGATACTTAATATTTGAGACATAAAGGACAGTGTGTCTATGGAATATGTTTATAGAAATAACATGTTACCTAACATTTTAATGAAATTTCATAATACAAATCTGTGGTGACAGGATTTGTCCTGCGCAGTAGATATTCTCAGGAATCCTGAGAAGGGGGACTGTGACACGGGGGTGTGCTATCCCAGGAGTTCTCTGCAATGATGTGAATCACGCTAGCTACACAACAGTTGAATTTCTAAGAAGCCTCAGGCTTTCAAAAATTGCTTTCTTAAAAGAAAAAGAGATGCTAAAGTGTTCTGGACTCACAAAGTTATTGTTTCTCTGTTTAAAACATTAACAATAAAAGTGTCTTCCCAGATAAAATGTATTGATTACTGAAAGCTAAAGCCAAGGAAGTTGGCTGGTCAGACTGGAACAAAACAAACCTAAGATCCTCTTGACCCTCCAAACTTTCTGCTTTGGCCTTGTTCTTTCCGTTCAGCTGTGGCCAAGTTCACCTCCAACAATGAGGGAGAACCTAAGAATGTCACACAGAACCTAAGAATGAATGGGACAGGTGAGTGGAACAGTTATAGAATTCAGCCTTCATTTTCTGTGAACCTATGCCAAGTGTCCACTGTTTACCCAAATGTAAATCATGAAATAGAAATAATATTCCTTAGTCACGTTGTGTTCAATTTTTGCTGACCTTTTAGTGTGGGAGGAATGCCTATACCTAGGAAAATTATTGAGACCAGGATGCTACACATAGGGAAATTTGTATTTCATTTCATGTCTTTAGTGATATATAGATATGTATCTACACCTATAAATCTATAGAGTTTCTATAGATCCTGAATATAGTTTCCATATCCATAACTATAAGCATATATATATATATATATATATAGCTTACATATATAAGTATAGATATAATTGGTATATAATTAAACCCAATCTGGAATGTTTTTATAATTGGTACCACACAAAGGAACGCACAGCGAAAAAACTATCTAACAGATTTTGTGTCCTGACTATTAGTTTCAAAAAAATGTGGTAAATGTAGGAACAGCTGTGGTGCCTGCCTTGGCATTCTTGAGCCAACTGGCGGCAGCATTTCTGTGAACAGAATCAAGATGTGCCAGACACGTCAGCTGCACACAGCTCAGGCATAGGCGGTTATCATCCAGTTGGTCTGTTTGTGCTCCCGTGAATTTCTGAAATTCCTTCTTCCATATTGCAAAGATTACATATAACATGGATATGGATACAAACATATGTGTGTGTGTGCTGTGCCATGCTAAGTTGCTTCAGTCGTGTCCGACCGTTTGTGAGAGTGTGGACTGTAGCCACCAGGCTCCTCTGTCCATGGGATTCTCCAGACGAGAATACTGGGGTGGGTTGCCACGCCCGCCTCCAGGGGATCTTTCCACCCCAGGGACTGAATCCTATCTCCTGCATCTTCTGCATTGTAGATGGTTTCTTTACCACTGAGCTTCCTGGGAAGCCTCTATGTATGTGTATGTATACATATATTAATTCATATACATCACTGTGTTTTTATTATTTTTATGTCAATTGCTATTTTCAGGGATTTGCTCTGGTCCTACCACCATGTGAATACCCACATGTGAGTGTGGATGTAATGCTCATGTGTGTATGTATGTGGGTATGCCTACCTATCTCTATCTATCTATTTTATCTGTACAATAGCCCTGGAAAGGAGATAGTATCATTATCAAATTCTGGGGTGGATAAGTCAACAAAGCTCTGAGAGTTGAAATAACTTGCTCAAGGTTACACAGCTGGAATGAACTGAGGTGGGATTAATGATCAGAGCTGCTGCCTACCAAAGTCTGGGCAATTAGCCATCACTTTGTAGGTTTCCTTTTCATGAACAGAGGTTGTGCCTTATTTATGATTGCATTTTTGATGCCTAACACAATGCCTAGAATAGAAAGCAGATTGATGGTTTGTGAACATTTGGGCAAACACATTAGTGAAGGAAGGAAGTTGAGGTGATATAAACATAGCAGGAACTTTTTAATACGTACGTGAAATCCTTCCTTTCTGGTAGAATAACTGGTTATAGCAGTGTGGCCACAGAAGGTATCCCCATCCAAACAAAGAGATAAATCATGACACTCTACTGTTCACGGTCACCCTACTTCCCTTGCTAGCAACTGGTTTATTGTTGATATTTCACCTGGCGTGGCCAGTGAGACATGAGGGTACACGTGCTAGGGATGGGGGCTCCTGGGGAAATGGAGATGGAAGAGATGCTAAGGGAGATAAGCCCTCTTCTCCCCTAAAGCTGATGCACCTGACTGTGATGTGTGGCTGTGCAGTTGCCCTGCACACACGGAAGGAGTCAACCTGAGGATAACGCAGCAGGCTAAGAGTCACAAAGCAGAAAGAGGGAAAGAACCCAATCCTTAATGCTGGTGAGATGTTGAATTAACCATTCTTGGAGCTTTTCTGCACTCCAGGGCTTTGTTTCATGAGATGATGAATTTTTCTCATGGTTTACAATAGTAGGATTGGGGTTCCCCCCCCCCCTTTTTTTTTAAAGATGAATAAGGGCATTATATAAAGAGGTCAGTCCAACTAAGAGGATATAACACTTGTAAACATTTGTGCATCCAACATGGGACCACTTATATATATACGCAAATAGTAACAGAAATAAAGGAAGAAAAACACAGCAATACAATAATAGTAGGGGACTTAATACTCTACTTATATCAATGGATAGATCATGGGTTGGGATTGTCTGTTACTGGTTTCCAGCAGCTTTCTGTGTCAACCAACAGTTCAGGCCCTTGCTACACTTCTGGGTTTCACCAGCTCCCCCTACACACCCACTCCCAAGTCCTTCCTGCTGAGGAAGAAAGTGAGGCTGGAAATCCTGGCAAATGAAGATGCTGAGGTAGACAAGGAGATCTGGAGCAAGAGTGACCACAAGTGCTGGCACCTGGCATCAGAGCGTGACTTAGAGAAGGGAAGTTGGCTGATGGCTCAGCTGAGAGCTGGAGGTCCCTGAGTCGCAACAGAAGGTTACAAGGAGATACCTCCATCTGTGACCAGGAACAGCCGGTGAAGGCTGAGAAGCACTTAGAAGTGGGCATAGAGAAGACTTGAGAAAGTGAACCTCGTCGGTCACCATGAGTGAGGTGAAGGGAAGCCGTGGTTTGTGATGTCTGTGGTGCGAGGACCTTAAACACTCCTATGGGATCTACTGGCTTAATGCTAGCCAGATAATTTCCCCTTCCTTAGGCTTCTTGGTTTTGACTCAAGAGACCTGGTAAAGGGCCAAGATTGCCTTTCTATTTTTTTCAGGTGTTCCCAGGAGTGTTGAGAGGGGAGACTGTGCCAGCAGAAGCCAGTTTCTGGAAAGGCACTGTCTGGGCACACATGGATGAGCACACTGACGTGCCTGTTATAAACAGACTAGCTGCCAGTACTGGATTTTAATAACATCTGATACTTTGGCCAAGCCACACTGAAGGTCATATCACCCATCTAGTGGAGGGTGGCTAGGAATGAATCAAGACCTTTCATCTGAAGGATGGTCAAAGAATCTTCCCTGAAATATGTGGGGTCTGTCCTTTGGAATGCCTGAGAGATCTTTGTGTATCTCAAAAGGGAAGAACCAGGAGAAAAAGGATAGTTCTATAAAGACAGATTTGAGCTCAGTACAAGGCAGTTTGGCTTCCCAGTGGCTTCTCCAATGCAGGAGGCACAGAAGATGCAGGTTTGATCCCTGGATTGAACTGGAGGAGGAAATGACTACTCACTCCAGTATTCTTGCCTGGAAAATTCCACAGAAGAGCTTGGTAGGCTATATAGCCCACGGGGTCACAAAGAGTCAGACAAGACTGAGTATGTATACACAAGGCAGTTACTTACAGCCTGACTTTCTGAAAATGAAAGGTTACCGTTACATTCTCATTGATCACTAGGAATGGTCCAAATGTTTGGGAAGAAATTGGACAACCACCTCAAGCAAGAGAATGTTGTATACGAGAAGTAGAGAGTTGATTTCTGTAATTATTTCCCTTATCATTGAATCCACAGGAATGAACGCAAGTCTCTTTAGGAATCATGACACCTGCTCCTTTCCCATGTACTCACATTCAACTCATCCATCTTTTTCTTCCTTACTTATTTATATCTATTTCTATAGTGTACTCATTTATTTAACAAACTGTTATTGAATACCAGGCAATATACCCAAACCCAAGAATTATCAAGTGTAAAAGAATTCATCCTCATTTCCTATCAGTCGCTTAGTCATTCTTAGGACAAACAACATATTATCAGTTTAACTGGTTGGTTTGAAATATAATAACATCAGGTCTAATGAATTTAGACTAATTGGCAAAAATCTCATCATTTGCTTATCCAAGTAAGCAACACAAAAAACGAATGGAGAAAACAGAAAATACCAACCGTCAAAAACCACCCCAAATAGTTCAGAAATATCTGGGGGAAAAAAAAAAAAAACCTGTTGATGTTCTTGTTTCAAGTTATCCCAGTCTCTTTATTACAGCCCATCTCATGAATTTTTTAGGAAACTTTTTCACTTGAAAGTTACGAATTTTTTTGAAATTCTTTATCATTTTTCTTTATACCTTTTTTTNCCTCCCTCCCTGTACCATCCCTCTGGGTCATCCCAGTGCACCAGCCCCAAGCATGCAGTATCATGCATCGAACCTAGACTGGTGATTCATTTAATATATGATATTATACATGTTTCAATGCCATTCTCCCAAATCATCCCACCCTCGCCCTCTCCCACAGAGTCCAAAAGACTGTTCTATATATCTGTGTCTCTTTTGCTGTCTCACATACAGGGTTATCATTACCATCTTTTTAAATTCCATATATGTGCGTTAGGAGCCTATTATACAGAGTGGAGTAAGGCAGAAAGAAAAACACCAGTACAGTATACTAAAGCACCCTCTATCTTGTGAGCTACACCATCATCCAACTGCAGTATCCTAAATAGCACAGCAACCTCATCTTATGAGCCCCCTGATGCAGTAATCGTCACACTGGTATTCTCACCAGCATGGTTTACCATGCATCTGATCTTGAGGAAGCAATCGGGTAAATCCAGAATACTATATCCAGTGCTAAAACTGGCTTCGACTCTTACAGACAGTAATCAGACAAAAAGGGCAAGTGTGGGGCAGAGAAAATTCTTCTATATTAAAAGAGACTGCGGAGACCTGACCAGCAAACATGTAAGCCTTGCCTCCTCAACCGAAAGGAGGATGCTGCTGCTGCTGCTGTGGCGCCTCAGTCGCGTCCGACTCTGTGTGACCCCATAGACGGCAGCAGCCCTGTCCCCGGGGTTCTCCAGGCAAGAACACTGGAGGGGGGTGCCATGGCCTTCTCCAATGCATGAAAGTGAAAAGTGAAAGTGAAGTCGCTCAGTCGTGTCCGACTCTCAGCGACCCCATGGACTGCAGCCCGCCAGGCTCCTCCCTCCATGGGACTTTCCAGGCAAGAGTGCTGGAGTGGGGTGCCACTGCTTTCTCTGAATAAAAATGCTACAAGGGAAAAAAAGAAAAAAGAAAAACACCGGGCTCTTCACCTGGACCATACGGCATTTGAAAGGAAGTGAAACTTTCTCTTTTCAAACAAAACGCCTGCCCGAGTCTACTCTTATTGCCAAGCATTTCAGGGGAGACAGCGTGGGGAAAGTTTCTTCCAGTTCTATCTCCCTGCACCTCTGATTATAGCACGACCATGCAAACTTAATGTCCTCTTCGCCATGAATAAACCCGAGAGATGGAGCCCATTAGCCACCATGTGGCCTGCAGAAATTACACTAAGACAAGGTCGCATGAGACTGAACCTCATGCCCAGGTCTCCAGGGGCACCTCCTGTTACCCTGCGATGTTCAATTTATACGACCGGATATTAAAAGACAAGAAGCCAGTTGTGTCTTCCACCTGGATGTTTCAGGAAACTCCATGGCTATTAATCACTCAGTAACTTCTCACTGGGCCAGGAAGAAGACAGCTGTACCGGGGTAACCTCAGACATGGAGCCTTTCCACATGTTACTGTTAAATTAAAACCAGGTAGGTTGGAACGACTCCAGCATAGGACAGGACAAATCTGATTAGTGACTGGCACCTAACTTTCTGTCCTCTCCACAAAATGAAGAACAGAGCAAAACAGAAGTGTCTTTCAGGTTCATTGCAGGCTTCTCAGCTCAGCACTGGTGGCATTTTGGACCAGATAACTTCTTTGTTGTGGGGTGGGGGCTGTCCTGCGTGCACTGTAGAACAGTCAGCAGCATCTCTGGCCCCTACCCAACAGATGCCAGCAGAGCTCCCACACCAGTTGTGACAACCAAAAATGTGTCCAGACAGTGCCCTGCAGGCTCCCTTTAGTGGGATTCTGGGCCAGGCAGATCCCACGCCATGCTAGGGAGGAGACAGAGAAGAAATGAACACTAATAAAAATTTATTCTTTCCAAAACCCCAGATACCTAGCCCCATTCATCCCTGTCCCTACACTTTCAGAAATACGTTCTTACCTAAAACCCTGGATCAGTGTTTTTAAAACTGGACGTCACAACACATTTTCAGATTATGAAATCAATTTATAGGTCACAGCCAGTACTTTAGATAAGAGAAGAAAGGAGAACAGAAACTGGAAGGCAAGCATCATCTGTAGTAGAGAGTCAGTGTTACTTTAAAACTTTGTCATGAGTCTGTGGTGTCTGTGTGTATTGAGAGTACTAGATTGTGATAAAAAAATCTTTTATCTTTCTTTTTTTTTTTACTGTGGGTTTCAATCAAAAAAGTTTAAAAGTCACCATGTTTGACCTTCACCAAGAGTGGTACCGTGAAAGAGCCATGTAAGAATTGTTTCATTTCTCTATCTTTTAATTGCTAAAAAAAAAATACTCAAAAATTACGTTCACTGGGTTCCATGATGACCCATCACAGATTCTCCTCAGAATTTAGGCCCCTGAAGAAGTTTGTCTCTTTCTTTGGAAGAGTTCTCTGGTTCACAGCACAGGAAATGTGAGGGCTGAGTCAGCTGTTAGCGGGCCTGGAGCTCAGTTGCAAGCCAACCGGTGAGTTTCTTAGGATTCCAGGCTGAGACTTGTGCTCTTTGGTGTTGCCCTGTTCACACGAGTGGTTCTAAAGTGCTTCTCCACCTGGGCTACCTGTGTGTATGTTGTGCATCCCTTTTCGGAGGCATCTGTAACAAAAATCAATAAAGCAACCCAACATAACCCACAGAACACACTTGGCTGCCCAAACAAGGGGCAGGAGGCACAGTAAAACTGTGCCCTTTTGTTTTCCTCATGTATAGAAGACTCTCCAATCAGCACCACCTAACCTTTACTGAAGACTCGCTATGTGCCCAACACAGTGTCAAGTGCTCCAGAGAGTCTCCCATTTCATCAGGAGGAGCAGCCAATAATGTGACTACTGAATCCTCTTATCTCCGTTCCACAGATGAGAAAATGAAGCTCAGAGAGGCTTTCCCACCTTGTAAGACCTGCACCAACCCACCTCAGACCTCATCCTCCTAGCCAGGGCCCCATTCTGTTACCTCCCCTCCGCCTCGGGCAGGCACCCTCCTCCCTGTCCCACCGCAGCCGTTAGGAGGGGTGCACTTGTTCCTGTTCCCACTGAGATGCTTACATCCGTGGCTGGTGATTACGGTGATGCTATGACATAGCACACAAGCTTCCTTTTATCTTTTCCAGTTCCCTTTGTTTATGTCTCAAATGGAACAGCACTCCCCCTCTTCAAAGGGAGCAAGAGAGGCACTGATGTGGAATGAGTCTCTCAGAAGTGGAACGTGACGGTGGGTGAAAGATCCAGTGCAACGAGAGGGTATGGGGACTGGTCACGTGCCTGTCATTCACAGCATCGTCATGTGCTCTGTGCCATTAACTTTTCATTAACTCAATTAGAGCAAGATGTCTGACACCACAACGAGCACATATAGACACCCCTGTTGGTGTCATGTGAAATTAATGTCTCTGCATGGCAGATGCCCTGCTTGCTTTAATGTTTGCACCCTGGCTCTGATCACTGTCCCTGGCACTATGGGTTGGTCGCATCTGAGATGAGCCAGTGGTTCCCAAGCAACTCCAGAAAGGCATGCAGCAGACAGACACCTCACCCAAGCTTTCACAGGGTGCCTTTCTCTCGTCGTGGTCAGCAGCAGACAGAGTATTTTCAACATTAAGGCTTCACCGGCATATTCCTCCCTGTGCAGCCACTAACGCTGGCTAGGTAACTTTGAGTCTGATTTTTATTGGGTACATTAAGAAGGTTCATCTTAATAATCAGGAACCAGAACTATTAAAGCAGACCATTCTCAATAGGGTGCTGCGATTTCAAGTATGCCACTCCTTTTTTGGCTCCTTCAGCTGAAAATATTAGCAGTAGACTGTTTCTATTAATAGTCAGACTTTGGCTAATGCCTGTGTAGAGCTATGCTTTTCAGCTAAATCAATGCCTCCAGTCATCTTAACGAACATCATTGGTACAATTCATAGCTTACACCAAAAACAGCCCCCAAACAATCACTAGTTTGTGCTTGGTTGTAAAGGTGCTTGGTTTAATCTATCGCCTCACACATTTCATCATGAGGATGCAATAACAAATCTTAATAAATAATAATCAGTGTTGCTTGTGTTTGGCCCATCCACTGGGGCTCACCTTCCTAACAGATTCACAGACGTACCTTCCCCTGACGGGTTTCCTTTTGTAAACTTCTCATGTCAAGGACCCAGCATCAGAGAACCCGGGCTCATGGAGACAACAAATCGAACCTTTGTCATTTCAGTTTTAGCAAAGAAAATAGAGATGGATTCTCCCTAAGCTGCAGCTGTACTGGGTTTCTTTGAGTCGATCACTTTCCCTCCTTTTAGCCTTTGCACATTCTGTCCCTTTGTCCATGGTGAACCCCTTTCTTGTGTGGCTCACTCTAGCTCACCCTCAGGCAAGAAGGATTGAGCATCTCTTCTTCAGAGAAGCCTTCTTCCATCCCCAGACTCGCTCAGTGTTAGTGTCAGTCGCTCAGTCGTGCCCGACTCTTTGCGACCCCATGGACTACAGTCCACCAGGCTCCTCTATCCATGAGACTTTCCAGGCAAGGATACTGGAGTGGGTTGCCATTTCCTTCTCCAGGGGATCTTCCCAACCCAGGGATCGAACCTGGGTCTCCTGCACTGCAGGCAGATTCTTTACTGACTGAACTACAAGGGAAGCCCTTAAGACCTCCATTCTGTGTTCCGATGATGCCCTATAATTTTCCTTCAAAAACCTCATCACTTACTGTTTCTTTTTCAATGTCTGCTTCCTTAACCAGATAATACACTCCAAGGGGAATCCTTCTGCCTACTGTTCCCCATTCAGGGAACATACACAGGACAGAACATACAGGCCCTGAGAGAGATATAACAGGTCAGCAACAAATATTTGTAGGAGAGAGGGGAAGTTAGGGAGTGTGAGCTTCATCAGAGTCTCCCCAAGGGCAAGGCCAGGCTGCTGACCCCCGAGGGGCTGAGGAAGGACTGTTTGCTGCTTGTGGGCAGGGACCATATCCTCCTCATTGCAGGTGCCTAGGATATTTTTTATGCTTTGAAAGATTATCTTGAATCTTCTGTGGCCTGGAAGGGTTCTGGGGTGGGTGGCAATATTTAAAATGAAAGCACCATTGGTCTCTGATCATCTTGTGGCATCAACTTTTGAAAAATACATAAAGGTTTTAAAATTTTCAGTTATATTGAGCCAATTTACATACACCCAGTTAGTCATCAACAGCCCTTTAAGGCTGGGTCAATGTCAAGTTCTTCCAGGTTTGACCATCATCAGACTGTGAACTTCTTCCTGACACCTACTAAGTGCTTAGTATACAGAAGGTTTCACCATAAAGTGTTTTACCAGCATTGTCACCTGTAATCTTCAGAAAAACCTTATGAATTAGGAACTGATATCCTCATTCCACAGATAAAGAGACAGAAAAGCTACAAAGCTTGTTCAGTCTGGCAGAAGCAGAGTTGGGCTTTGAAACCGATTCTGTCCATACCACAGCACCATTCTCTGACAAATATTACAAATATCACAACCACAGTTGTTCCAGATTGCTGAATCCATTCTGCTATTTGGTCAGGGAAGCAACGAGTCTAAATGCCAAGAAGAGGACTCTCAGGGGTTAAATGAGGCTTGGACATCTGGGCCAGCACAGCCCTTGCAGGAGGAGCCAAGAGGGGGTAGGATGCATGTGCCAGCCTTTGCTGGGCATGATGGCAGGGACGCTGTCATGTGGAGTCAGTGCTAAGTCCCTGAATATGTTCATGAAGATATTTTCCAACATGTAAGAGGCAGAATCATCTTTATCTGCAGGAAAGCCATTTTCTACATGCAACCCTAATTTTCTAATGTGAATCAAAATAGGCTCCTTGCAACTGACCCTGGTTTAGAGCTGGGGAAAGGAGGAGAGGCCCGACCTTTGGAGGTGCCTCTTCACTTCTTTTTTTTTTAATTGCAAAGCCCACTGTCACAGCCACGCAGCCCACACTGAGCAAGTCTTAATGTGCCCCAGCTTGGCACAGGTTCAACAACTTAATGCTCAATCTTTCCTATAATCAATTTCCTCTACAGTCAGTATTTTTTATTAAAAATAATAGCAAGAGCTTTTGTGCATGCCTGCTGCTTCACGAGCCATCTGTCACAGACACCTTGGGCAAGAAGCTATGATGGCACAAGGAACGCTTTGATCAGCTGCAAAAACACAGGAAAGAGCTGGCCTCCTGCTTCTGGACAGGAGAATTTTAGCGTCTCACCCAGCATTTCCCCCTACTAGAGTCATTTTTACAAGGAATTTAAATGATCCTGTTAGACTCAGTATAGGAATCAGTTCTTTTTACAGTTGCAGTCAGCCAATAAGAGAAGCTGGGCCAGTCACTTTTATTGTGGGTCTCAAATTGGAAGAAGCACAAAAAAGCTAAGCAAAAACCTTGAGAATTACTGAACAGACTTAAGGCTTGGGTTTTGGGTTTTTTTTTTTCAAAGGTTTTTTATACCTCATGTGGACCCATACTGGATTTGAGGTAGCTTGCAAAACTAAGCACAGTAATGTGGAATTACAAATAGAAGAAAAGAAAAGTCAGCGAAAAAAGGAGGGAAAGATGGATACAGCAGGCTATCTGCAGACGTAGTCATTATGCTTGAACCACAGATTTGACACTGTGTGACTAGTTAGCCAAAGTGGAAAGGAGAAATAGTAAATGACTGGTGGTGAGAGAGAACGCAAGGCACTTTTATCAAAGGGACTCCCGAGTCTCAGGGCAGGAGTCTTCCGAGAGGGTCCTGGGCCATAGACCCTCCATTCCATTTCAAGCAATGACCAGGTGGTGAGTGACACACTTACCCACACCTCATGCTACAGCCACGAGCTGTAGCTGTGGTTGCACCCGCAGATGGGGGGTGGTTAGCCTCAAAGCAGTGTCACAGCTTGCATCAGGTCACACAACTAACAACCCCACACTCAGAGCTGACCTCACCCACCTCCATCTTTGAGCCAGGGAAACACTGGGGTGTCCCCTCCTTGTCTTAGGAATCTGATCAGATCTGGGACATTCTCCCTCTCGGCTTTGGTGGGCTCCGTCTACAGATGGCTTCTGAGCAGAGTGTTATTGCCACAGAGGTTTGAGTGTGTATGTGTGTGTGCTTAGTCGTATCTGACTCTTTGTGATCCCATGGACTGCAGCCTGCCAGGCTCCTCTCTCCATGGGATTCCCTAGACAAAAATACTGGACTGGTTTCCATTTCCTCTTCCAGGGGATCTGCACAACCCAGGGATCAAACTCGTGTCTCCTGGGTCTCCTGAACTGGCAGGCGGGGTCTTTCCCACTTGAGCCACCTGGGAAGCCACAGAGGTTTGGGAGAGTTCACTTTTATTGCTTCTACATGTACTCTGTGTGTGTGTGCGTGTGTGTGCATGTGCGTGCATGTGTGTGTGTGTCCATGTGTATGTTAGAGAGTAGAGTGCTCCTGGTCCTTAATTATGCGGATCCATGAGCAGATGTACCTGCATGTGTGCTCAGGCAGTGGTGCACGCACACAGAAATGGCCACTCTAGGTGGAAGCAATAATATTAACGGTGCGGCTGACACTCAGAGCACCGAGTGTGGCCAGGCTTTGTGCTGCGCACTGTGGGACGGTGACGAGAACCTCTGCACCTAAGATGCCAGCAGCACTCCCCTCTCATCTGTAATGAGCAAAACGTCTCCAGATGTTGCCAACTGTCCCCTGGGCGGGAAATCACCCTCATCCTAGGGTGAGTCTTCGTCCATGTGCTCTGCTTCCAGCATGGCTGAGATGCCAATATCCACACTCAGCTACGTCACACAACTGCTTGTCACACCTGACTTGGCTCAGCCTAAGTCCCAAAGAGTCCCCAGAACCAGAAAGGAGGATAGGATTTGCTCTTAAGACCAGGTGTATTCCTAAAATGTTTTCCATAAACACAACTTTATCATGGCTTCAAAATGATCATCCTTGCTTAATAAAATCTTATTTCCCTATTTGCATTCATTAGAAAGTTATGGCCATGATTATATTAACCATAACGTCCTAATAAATACTTGCCTAAAGATATAGCAAACACATTAAGAGAAACTAAAACATTCTCTTCAAATTTTAAAAATGCCACTCATATCCTATAACAAATATACCAGGGGTGGGGAGGCACAGAAGTGGAAAGATGTAAAGTGGGGGGATTGTAAAACCTGGGATAACGTTGGGACTTAAGCTCCCCTTCTACCCATGGATCAGTCCACACAGGCACACCCAAACTTGGTGGGTCTTCCTGGGAATTAGAAAAAGGTGTGCCCACTGGTCTGCAGGTCAAATGCTTATAAAACTCAGTTTGGCCAAGTTGGGTGCCTTTCTTTGTGTGTCTCTCCCTCCAGGCAGACCCAGCTCTGGTGTCCCTGCCAATTGGTGTCACAGAGTGCCAGGACCTACTACAGACAAAGCCTCCTCCTTGGATGAAACCAAGCCTCCAGCAGGCCTCCAGCAGTGGTCACCAAGGTGGGTACACAGGGTCTCTATCTTTCAGACCGTCCATCTAGATCTCAGAGGCCTGGCCTTTCTGCTAAGACCACAGAGACAGTTGACTTGCCTCCCAATATTTCTTCAGATTTATAGTTATGGGAAGCCTACCCTACAGCAAAAGCATTATATCTTAAAGGCAGTGATAACTCACAAATACTATCACTCTAACACCCCATGGGCACAGTCATTTAGCTAAAGGGTTTGCTACTAGCGGTCTCAGGTAACTTGAGTTATTTGGTCTCTCTTGTCTCTACTGCAAGCAAAGAACTACTTGGTTGGCCAATAACAGTGCTGTTTTGGGAGGTGGTTAGCCAAGCATTTTGCTTTTTTGCATTTCTTTTTCTTGAGGATGGTCTTGCTCCCTGTCTCCTGTACAATGTCATGAACCTCCGTCCATAGTTGATCAGGCACTCTGCCATCAGGTCTAGTCCCTTAAATCTATTTCTCACTTCCACTGTATAGTCATAAGGGATTTGATTTAGGTCATACCTGAATGGTCTAGTGGTTTTTCCCACTTTCTTCAATTTCAGTCTGAATTTGGCAATAAGGAGTTCATGATCTGAGCCATAGTCCGCTCCTGGTCTTGTTTTTGCTGACTGTAAAGAGTTTCTCTATCTTTGGGTAAAGGATATAATCAATCTGATTTCGGTGTTGACCATCTAGTGATGTCCACATGTAGAGTCTTCTGTGTTGTTAGAAGAGCGTGTTTGCTATCATCAGTGTGTTCTCTTGGCAGAACTATGTTAGCCTTTGCCCTGCTTCATTCTGTACTCCAAGGCCCAATTTGCTTGTTACGCCAGGTGTTTCTTGACTTCCTACTTTAGCATTCCAGTCCCCTATAATGAAAAGGACATCTTTTTTGGGTGTTAGTTCTAGCAGGTCTTATAGGTCTTCATAGAACCGTTCAGCTTCAGCTTCTTCAACATTACTGGTCAGGGCATAGACTTGGATTACCGTGATATTGAATGGTTTGCCTTGGAAACGAACAGAGATCATTCTGTCATTTTTGACATTGCATCCAAATTCTGCATTTCAGATTCTTTTGTTGACTATGATGGCAACTCCATTTCTTCTAAGGGATTCCTGCTCACAGTAGTAGATATAATGGTCATCTGAGTTAAATTCAGCCATCTCAGTCCATCTTAGTTTGCTGATTCCTAGAATGTCGTTCAATCTTCATCTCCTGTTTGACGACTTTCAATTTGCCTTGATTCATGGACCTAACATTCCAGGTTCCTATGCAATATTGCTCTTTACAGCATCGAATCTTGCTTCTACCAGCAGTCCTATCCACAACTGGGTGTTTTTTCTTTGGCTCCATCCCTTCATTCCTTCTGGAGTTATTTATCCACTGATCTCCAGTAGCATATCATTGGGCACCTACTGTCCTAGGGAGTTAATCTATCAGTGTCCTATCTTTTTGCTTTTTCATACTGTTCATGGGATTCTCAAGGCCAGAATACTGAAGTGGTTTGCCATTCCCTTCTTCAGTGGACCACATTCTGTCAGAGGTTCGTGATATTGTATGGGAGATAGGGAGCAAGACCATCCCCAAGAAAAAGAAATGAAAAAAAGAAAAATGGCTGTGTGAGGAGGCTTTACAAATAGCTGTGAAAAGAAGAGAAGTGAAAAGCAAAGGAGAAAAGGAAAGATATACACATTTGAATGCAGAGTTCCAAAGAATAGCAAGGAGAGATAAGAAAGCCATCCTCAGTGATCAATGCAAAGAAATAGAGGAAAATAATAGAATGGGAAAGAATAGACATCTCTTCAAGAAAATTAGAGCTATCAAGGGAACATTTCATGCAAAGATCAGCTCAATAAAGGACAGAAATGGTATGGACCTAACAGAAACAGAAGATATTAAGAAGAAGTGGCAAGAATACACAGAAGAACTGTACAAAAAAGATCTGCATGACCCAGATATCATGAAGGTGTGATCACTTCCACTCACCTAGAGCTGGACATCCTGGAATGTGAAGTCAAGTGGGCTTTACGAAGCATCACTACGAACAAAGCTAGTGGAGGCGATGGAATTCCAGTTGAGCTATTTCAAATTCCAAAAGGTGATGCTGTGTAAGTGCTGCACTCAATATGTCAGCAAATTTGGAAAACTCAGCAGTGGCCACAGGACTTGAAAAAGTCAGTTTTCACTCCAATCCCAAAGAAAGGCAATGCTAAAGAATGCTCAAACTACCACACAATTGCACTCATCTCACACACCAGTAAAGTAATGCTCAAAATTCTCCAAGCCAGGCTTCAGCAATATGTGAACAGTGAACTTCCTGACGTTCAAGCTGGTTTTAGAAAAGGCAGAAGAACCAGAGATCAAATTGCCAATAGCCGCTGGATCATCACAAAAGCATGAGAGTTCCAGAAAAACATCTATTTCTGCTTTATTGATGATGCCAAACCCTTTGATTGTGTGGATCACAATAAACTGTGGAAAATTCTGAAAGAGATGGGAATACCCGACCACCTGCCCTGCCTCTTGAGAAACCTATATTCAGGTCAGGAAGCAACAGTTAGAACTGGACATGGCACAACAGACTGGTTTCAAATAGGAAAAGGAGTACATCAAGGCTGTATATTGTCACCTTGCTTATTTAACTTATATGCAGAGTATATCATGAGAAACACTGGGCTGGAGGAAGCACAAGCTGGAATCAAGATTGCTGGGAGGAATATCAATAACCTCAGATATGCAGAAAGTGAAGAAGAACTAAAGAGCCTCTTGATGAAAGTTAAAGAAGAGAGTGAAAAAGTTGGGTTAAAGCTCAACATTCAGAAAACTAAGATCATGGCGTCTGGTCCCATCACTTCATGGCAAATAGATGGGGAAACAGTGGAAATGGTGGCTTACTTTATTTTTCTGGGCTCCAAAATCACTGCGGATGGTGATTGCAGTGATGAAATTAAAAGACGCTTGCTCCTTGGAAGGAAAGTTATGACCAACCTAGACGGCATATTAAAAAGCAGAGACATTACTTTGCCAACAACGGTCTGTCTAGTCAAGGCTATGGTTTTTCCAGTAATCAGGTATAGATGTGAGAGTTGGACTATAAAGAAAGCTGAGCACAGAAGAATTGATGCTTTTGAACTGTTGTATTGAAGAAGACTCTTGAGAGTCCCTTGGACTGCAAGGGGATCCAACCAGTCCATTCTAAAGGAGATCAGTCCTGGGTGTTCATTGGAAGAACTGATGTTGAAG
>SJYV01038424.1:35010-54976 GCA_006410875.1 Neotragus pygmaeus | reverse complement strand
TATAAATAACCTCAGATATACAGATATCACCAGCTTATGGCAGAAAGCAAAGAGGAACTAAAGAGCCTCTTGATCAAAGTGAAAGAGGAAAGTGAAAAAGTTGGCTTAAAGCTCAACATTCAGAAAACTAAGATCATGGCAACTGGTTCTATCACTTTATGGCAAATAGATAGGTGGAAAGAGTGAGAAACTTTATTTGGGGGGGGCTTCAAAATCACTGCAGATGTTGACTGCAGCCATGAAACTAAAAATTGCTTACTCCTTGGAAGAAAAGTTATGACCAACCTAGACAGCATAAAAAGCAGAGACATTACTCTGTCAACAGAGGTCTGTCTAGTCAAAGCTATGGTTTTTCTAGTAGTCAAGTACAGATATGAGAGTTGGACTATAAAGAAAGCTGAGCACCGAAGAACTGATGCTTTTGAACCGTGGTGTTGAAGAAAACTCTTGACGGTCCCTCAGACAGCAAGGAGATCCAATTTCATCCTAAAGAAAATGAGAGATGTGTATAAGAGACAGGTACATCATGAGAAACGCTGGGCTGGATGAAGCACAAGCTGGAATCAAGATTGCTGGGAGGAATATCAATAACCTCAGATATGCAGAAAGTGAAGAAGAACTAAAGAGCCTCTTGATGAAAGTTAAAGAAGAGAGTGAAAAAGTTGGGTTAAAGCTCAACATTCAGAAAACTAAGATCATGGCGTCTGGTCCCATCACTTCATGGCAAATAGATGGGGAAACAGTGGAAATGGTGGCTTACTTTATTTTTCTGGGCTCCAAAATCACTGCGGATGGTGATTGCAGTGATGAAATTAAAAGACGCTTGCTCCTTGGAAGGAAAGTTATGACCAACCTAGACGGCATATTAAAAAGCAGAGACATTACTTTGCCAACAACGGTCTGTCTAGTCAAGGCTATGGTTTTTCCAGTAATCAGGTATAGATGTGAGAGTTGGACTATAAAGAAAGCTGAGCACAGAAGAATTGATGCTTTTGAACTGTTGTATTGAAGAAGACTCTTGAGAGTCCCTTGGACTGCAAGGGGATCCAACCAGTCCATTCTAAAGGAGATCAGTCCTGGGTGTTCATTGGAAGAACTGATGTTGAAGCTGAAAATCCAATACTTTGGCCACCTGATGCGGAGAGCTGACTCACTGGAAAAGACCCTGATGCTGGGAAAGATTGAGGGCAGGAGGAGAAGGGGATGACAGAGGATCAGATGGTTGGGTGGTATCACCAACACAATGGACATGGTTTGGGTGGACTCTGGGAGTTGGTGATGGACAGCGAGGCCTGGTGTATTGCGGTTCATGGGGTCACAAAGAGTTGGACGCGACTGAGCGACTGAACTGAACTGAACTGAGCTAAGCATTTACTATTTTTTTAGATTCTATTTGGACTTCCCTGGTATCTCAGTTGGTAGAGCGTCTGCCTACAATGTGGGAGACCCAGGTTCAATTCCTGGGTTGGGAAGATCCTCTGGAGAAGGAAATGGCAACCCACTCGAGTACTCTTGCCTGGAAAATCCATGGATGGAGGAGCGTGGTAGGCTACAGTCCATGGGGTCATGAAGAGTCGGACACTACTGAGTGATTTCACTTCACTTCACTTCATTTTAGACTCTGTTTAAGATGAGAAGGAAAGAAGCTCATGGGTGCCTTTTGGGAAAAGTTCTGAGAGACAGAAAAGGGAATGGGGTATGTTGATGTCTCAGCACCAAGGTGAAAAGAGAGTTTCGGATTCTCTTGCCCTACCACTGGCTGATGATTCCTTAGTCTTATTTTTCATCTTAACCTATTAACTTTGTGAATCTGTTTTTAATGCCATAAAAAATGGCATTAAATAATGCCATATTATACCTGCCTATGATGGTACTTCCTGCTGGTCATTTGGTGCTGTGGATCCAGGTCTCCCACAAGCTCCTGAGGACTTAGGAAAGGCTGAGACTGCACAAATACACACCCACTCCTGATGGACACAGTCTCAGGTTAGGATTTTCATTTCTCCCTGTTCTCTCTCCTCCTCACCCACACACAAACACACACACTGTTCTCTCCTGTCCTGACTTTCCAGTCCCCTCCTCGCAGCTTTCCCTCCCCTTGTCCCTGCTGATGGGAGCAAATCTGGGCCTACGAGTAGAACAAAGCCAGTGGGTCCTCACAGGGCTCAATCCCTCCCCCAGTCTCATGAGCACCTCTTGATTAGGAGGGTCCCATGGAAATTAGAAAACATCTGCCTTCCCCTCCAGATTCATCCAGATTCTCCCCGCTCCTCAGCAGCCTGGTGTCCCCCGCACTTATTACACAGAGCTGTGGAGACAGAGCAGAATGGAGGACCCTAATCCACGGTGACATTTAAAGAGCAGCAGCTCTCTTTGAGAAACATCTGTGCTTTGTAAGCCTCTTTTATTATTTGCTGTGACTCACTAGCTCATATTTGGGGGGTCCATTTAGTCTCGATTTCTGGATTTGACCCTGAAGCACTGTTTGTTTTGCCCATTGATAGGATTCAGAATTTAAACAATAAGGCAAGTATTTACAGGTGGCCGGCACTCATGCAGGGTGCTAGTGAGGAGTGACATCCAAATCTGAATGATGTAAATGTGTAACAATGGTTTTACAGGCAGTATGCTAAGGTGGTCATTTTTTAAAAAATAAAAATGATTATAGCCTGAATTCCATTCTCAAAATGTCCAGACTGAAGCCGAGAGGTTTGGTGGGGGGTGGGGGGGGGTGTTATCACTAGTTTCTGACACAAGAGCAGGGTACGTTCCACACCAAAACACATGCAAGCTGAGGCCTCATCAAATCATTTACCTTTTCCAGCTCTTTACAACTCAGCCACAGAGATCCTCATCTGGAAGCTTATTCTACCCAAGTAAATCATACCTGGTACAGAACACACTGCCACAGGTTCTGTCCCCCACTCCCATCTTTCAGTGGACTTAAATGGCCTGCAAAACCCTATCTTTCTTTTCCATAAAATTAAATCTGTGAACTGGTTCTTCTCGCCTTCTTGGGATGACATGGATCAAATGATCTCTAATCCTAAATCCACAGGATCCCTTTGTTTAGAGCTGAAGAGCCAGCACAAATATTCCTACATCCATTTTCACCTTCCCCACCCCCCTGATCAAATCAGATGTCCTTCCTGGCTCATCCTGTCATCAGCCACAATGCTGCAGCCGTCCATCAACCCGATAGATACTGATGTGCAAAGGCACTGAGGCAGAGAGATGCAGTGAGGCAAGGACGAGTAGCTCAGCATGGTAGAGCAGTAGCAGTATCCACAAGGAGAGCTGAAGAAGCAGACAGATGGCAAAGGGTGTGTGTCCCACTGGAACTCATCCTGAAGTCAACAGAGTGGTGCTGATGGTTCAAATAAGGGAGCGGCCGGATCCAGTGGGGAGCCTCTGGTGGCAACCCCAGAGGGGAGGAGGAGAGACAAGTGCCTCGAAGCCAAATGGGAGAATCTCACCTGGTCAGGTAAAAGTGAAAATTAGAACTGAGAAAATAATGCTATGGATGGACCAAGGAGGAAATATTTCATAGATCAAACCAAGAGGAACTAGTGATCACTTCTGAAAGTGTGATTGGGGCTTCCCTGGTGGCTCAGAGGTTAAAGCGTCTGCCTGGAATGCAGGAGACCCAGGTTCAATCCCTGGGTCGGGAAGATTCCCTGGAGAAGGAAATGGCAACCCACTCCAGTACTTTTGCTTGGAGAATCCCATGAAGGGAGGAGCCTGGTAGGCTACAGTCCATGGGGTTGCCAAGAGTCGGACACGACTGAGTGACTACACACACCTTCTAAAAGTGTACATTCCAGAAAAATGAGAAACGAGTGGAGACGGATGAAGCATAGAGATGAAGAAGCAGGCCCCCCCCCCCCTCCCCAGACTAGGGGTGGGACTGAGAGGTTCCAGGGCATCACAGAGGGAAGTCACAAGGAATCAGACAACACGAGGTCCAGATGCACGTGAGATTAGGATCCTGATATCTGCAAGCGCCGATGGAAGCAGAAGTCAAGGAAGAACATAACCAAACACCACTTGGACAAGGGACAAAGCCTACTTACTTCTTCAAGATTTCACACACAAATTTCCTGAAGATCTCGCTTGGAAATGTTAGTGGAAACTGGGTTCCTGTCTTATCAATAATTCCCAAAGTTAATGCATCTGGAGAACCATTAACTTCTAGTCCCAATATTTAACTGAATAAAAGCCTATTCTAAAATCTTGATTGTAACAATAAGTAAAAACTAACTCAGGTTTTAAGCAAAAAACTTACTAGTGAGATAAGAAACAAGAATTAGATTAGGTTTTCAACATGCTGAAAAATATGTTTAAATTATATTTCAGAGCTCAGGATCTAACCCGGGTTAAGGTCCTTCATATTCAGAAACAATTCTGATTTTGTGTGTGTGTGTGTGTGTGTGGCTGTGCTGGATTCTTCCCTGCTACTTGGGCTTCTTTTTCTCTAGTTGTGGCGAGTAGGGGCCACTCTCGAGCTGCAGTGCACAGGCTTCTCATTGCTGTGGCTTTTCTAGCTGTAGAGCAGGGGCCCCAGAGCATTCAGGCTTCAGTATCTGTGGCTCATGGGCTCATTAGTTGTGGTTCCTGGGGGCTCGAGGACACAGGTTCAATAGTTGTGGCACACAGGCTTAGTTACTCCATGCATGTGGGATCCTCTCAGGCCAGGGATCAAACGCATGCACTGGCAGGTGGATTCTTTACCACTGAGCCACCGTGGAAGCCCAAACAATTTTAATCTAATTTCAAATAAAACAAGCTAATTATTTAGTTAACAGATGACCCCTTGATGAGTTTGTAAAGATCACAACTAAGAATCCCAAATCTAAATGGATTTCTTAGATTTTATAGCCCGAGGAGGCTAGCTTAGTTTTAGCACTCTTCCCTCCAGGTACCTCTGAGTACCATCTGAGAAGTTACTTAACAATTATCTGTCAGTGCTGAAAAGCAAAGTAAAAGATAAATCATACATTTTTAAACTTTTTTTTTTTGCTGTATTCGACTGCAATGAGACCAATGTCATCTTTCCACCAAAACTTCTTGAGGTCATTTCCTACAAAGCAGAAGTCTTCTAAGATGCTCTGCTGAAAGATGATGGGAGTGACCCCTAGTCAAGTAAGTCTGGACTACTGGAATCCAGACGTAAAGAAATCAGCTTAACTGTGGTCAGCTTGCTTTGGATATGTATGTATGCATCCTTTTATCTATGGCACAGTGTGCAGTAAAGAGCTGACCCAACAGAGACTGCTGTCCCTAGAAAGGCCTGCTTCCAGGGTCAGCCCTTGGTTGGCATCTGGGAACTTGGATTTGGAGAGAGTCTCTACTGTTCCCTAACTGATGATGGTGGTTAACTGTGTATGGCCTGTGTGCACAGAAATATCTGGTTTATGCTGAACATCTTTCTTTCTGGAAGTCCAGAGTTTTGCTTCATACCAGACAGGATGCCTATGTGGCCTTAGGCACTGAGTCTCTGATGAGCTTTCCTGGTGGACACTTCACACGTGTTGCCACTGGTCATCGTGGGAGAGCTGAGCACGTCCCGTGTGACTCCATTAGGAAAGGAAGCTTGGAGCTTGGGCCTGGTTTCCTTCCCACTCCACACTGGGCACATTTTCCCTGTGCTAATTTTGCTTAGAATCCTTTCACTGTGGTAAATCTTAGCCTTAAATATGACTACATGCTGAGTCTGTGAGTTCTTCTAGGGAATTACCAAAAGCAAGGGTGGTCCTGGGATGCCTGATGCATATAGCATTCGTCAACATTTTGCCAGACAGCATTCTGAGGAAGACATTTAGGAAACAATTGCTTAATAATATAGGTTAATTAAGAAAATATATGTAAACAACGGAACACAATTCTGGCAGATGAGATGGGCTCTGTAAACAGTAGTCCTTAATATTGCTACTCTAACATCCTTAATATAATTGTGAGAACACAGACGCCCTCTCTGCTGCATCCTTGAGTATTAGCCACATGCCCTACATACTGCCCCTCGCACGGCAACTGCTCACTAGATGTTTGTTGAAAGAATTATTGGGTCTCTATTTACAAAGTGCTGTGCCAACAGAGAAGCCCATTTACAGCATGCTGTCTTAGCTCTTTTGGAGCTCACAAATCTAAAAAAAAATCACTATCAGTAAAGACAGAGGTATAGACGAAGATACAGATAGAAAACTCAGCAATAAAAACTAATGGATGCAGAAAAATAGAGTGGTCAATACGCTTTTACAAAGTAGAAAGTTTGACACTTCCCTATGTTTTTAATTTCAGGAGAAGACATGGGCAGGCTTTAGAGTCTCCATTTCTACAGATGTGAAGCAGGTGGTGCCATGAAAGCTTTTTTCTATAAAGCTGGTAAACCCACATCGGAGAAAGCTTTGTAGTTAATGAGGAACAGGCTTAAAATGGTGATACTACACTTCCAAAAGTCTATGTCTAAGCCACTTGGATAAAATGTTTGTTTGCTAGTTTCCTTATTTCAAATGACTTTCACTGAGGCCCAGATCTCATAAGAGAACTAAATGTAAGTTTGATGGCCTCATATTGACCTTCATGTCAATGACTGTGGTTCTCGTTCCTGTTGATCTGGAGGCAGCCTCAAAATCTTCATCAACAGAGGTCTCGTCATGGACCAAATTATGTCTCTTTGATTTACACGTTGACATCTGAACTATTTAGAAACTTAGATAGGGACTTTAAAGGAAGTAGTTAAGGTGAAACGAAGTCATAAAGTGGTGGGCTCTAATACAGCCCAGCTGGTCCTTATAAGGAAAGGGAGAAATATCCTAACTGCACAAATAGAGAAAAGGCTGTCTGAACACACAGGGAAGACAACTCTCTGCTAGACAAGGAGAGAGGCCTCAGCAGGCAGACTCCAAGCTGCCAGTTCTTCAACCTTGGATTCCGGCCTCCAGAACTCTGGTATTAAGTCCCCAGTCTGTGGTATTTTGTTACTGACAACTCAAGCTGACTAATCCCCAAGAAGGCAATCTCCTAACACAGGGACTTTCTTGGAGTTCTCCCAAGTGTCACTGCTGTCCTTGGGGCAGAAACTTCTGCCTATTCCATGGGGATCCTCTGGTGCTGCCCTAAGTCCCTGAAACCACAGGGTCTAGTGACTGCAGTGACGGGCTTGCTCTGCCTGGGCCTCCTCACCACCCTGTAAGCCCAGTCCATCCTGACTGGGCCATTTGCCTGCTCCAAGCACATCTGATTTAGAAAACCTTGGTTTGGATTTACACTGGTTGTAACTCAGAAACTTTTGGAAAAACTCCTTTAGCACTCGAAGGTGACCAACCTATTTTTCTAGTAGTATCTGCATATGGCATGAGATTATTCTGGTCCCCTGTTCTCTTCAGCCATCCCCACCTCAGATGATAACCTGGCCTCCCTTTTGGTTCAAGACAAGTCTCCTAATCACAGTCAATACTTCTTTCTTTTGCATTCTACTTTTAATTCAGCAGTGAATCCCATTGTCTCTGTCTTCAAGACTTGTCATATCCAACTCCTTATCACCTCCTCCTGGGCCACCTTAATCCAAGCTCCACCCTCTTTCACCTGGCTTACTGCCTCCTGCATAGGTCTGTTTCTTCTACAGCCTACTGCTGTGTCCCTATCAGGATTCCTGGAGAAAGGTATGTTAGATTGCATCCTGCCTCTGCTCAAAACCTCCAGTGCTTCCCATCTTACCCAGAATCTAGAGTCCATGCATGATCTACCCCCTCCCATATCTTCCTCAAACATACAAAGCTCACTTCCATCCCAGGGTCTTTGCACCTGCTATCATAACTATTTTCCCACAGGCCCTGCGGGAAAAAAATGGTGGCAGCCAGCAAAGGCAGAGTTGCTAAAAGATCTTTGCATAAGCTTTCCCCCGAGCTCCTTCCTAGATTGTAGGACCCTGTTTTTCTGCAACACTCTCCACCCGCAACCTGGCAACTGCTAATCTGTGCAGCTCTCTTTTCCTGCAGGTATCTGCACTGCTCACATCCTGCTCCTGTACCAGGTCTCTGCTGAAATGACTCCTCTTTACAAAGGCCAGCCAGGACCACCTCATGTCAATAGGAGATTGCTCATGCCCTGCATCCCCATGCTCCTCACACTGTTTAATTTCATTCAGGGGCATTTGTCATCCCTTGTATCTCTGCTGTGGTAAGTTCCCTGAGAGCAGGGACTTGGGTCATTGCTTAGTGCCTTGAACAGGATCTGACAGGTGCACTTCACTCCAGTACTCTTGCCTGGAAAATCTCATGAATGGAGGAGCCTGGTAGGCTGCAGTCCATGGGGTCGCGAAGAGTTGGACACAACTGAGCGACTTCACTTTCACTTTTCACTTTCATGCATTGGAGAAGAAAATGGCAACCCATGTTCTTGTCTGGAGAATCCCAGGGACGGGCGAGCCTGGTGGGCTGCCATCTATGGGGTCGCACAGAGTCGGAAATGACTGAAGTGACTTAGCAGCAGCAGCAGCAGCAGCAGCTGAGTAATCACCTGCTGAATTAACGAGTGTGTGGATGAGTGAATGTGTGTGGTAGGTGGGAAAGGCAAGTACACTTCAGAATAAGCAAATCAGTCACAGGAAGCAAAGAGACTGGAATGATGCCACATGGTTCTGTCTTCTTGACAGGTTGGGAACCCCAGAATCTTTGGGGAAGGATTATAGTTCCATGCGGCTGCTATGAGAGCCAGCATAAAGCCCCCAGCTTTATGAGTCATAAAATAAGACCATGCTGGGGTCATGGTATTGGAGAGAGGTCTGTGAGCCTTAACATGGCAAGTGGATTTTTGTAGGTTAAAAAATAGTAATGGCCTTTGGTTTACAGTCTGTGTTTAGGAAGAGCTCTTCTCTCTCTTCTCAAGCATCCATGGCAGAGCATCCGGGTGGTGAAGCACTAACTTCATTTCCTCTTCACATTCATCTTTTTTATTTCCAGCTTGAGGAGCTAACCCTGCTGCTCTCCCTCTGCAGTGATAACTTATAACTGAACGACCGCTGATCTCTCCTGTTAAGGAAACTTCACTCTGTTTCTCTTAAGAATGACATGGGCAGGGCTGTTAAAGAGCCAGTGTGACAAGACAGTTACTGCATTTAGGGTGGGAAGTGAAGCCTTAGACCCTAAACCAGCACTGATTCTTTAGCTCCTTAAGCTTTCCTGAGCATTCAAACAAGAGGAGAACAAGAGCACGTGTAGGGCATTTTGCAGTGAGATCTGAACGTAATTCACTCCAAACCTACTCTAAGCTCAGAGGTGTGGACAGCGGGATGCAGGTGTTCTTTATTACCGAAGTTGGAATGAAAGGAGACTGCCTCTATGCCAGATCTTGCTTTCTAGGACTTAGAGGCAATTTATACACAACGACAAAACAAGCATTCAAAAGGGGATGTTCAAGGTCTTAAACATGAACCAAGACTGGCTGAATCAACAGTGTCAACAGTTTGCCTGAAAAGTTTGACTTAACCAGAACCTTCAGGGGGCTGAGATGACAGAGACTGGGGTCTCTCTTGCTAGTCCAGCCTGGAACCTGGCTAGAGCCAACCTGGCCAAGGAATAAAGACCACTGTGGACATAGACACCCACTCACACACTTATGTGTTTTCCCTAGGACTTCAGTCCCTCCCATAGATCTGCTGTCAACAAAAAACAGAGCAGCTCATATGTAAGGGAGCAGCTTATAGGGAAAAGAAAGACCCTTCCCTCAGTCCCCATCTCATCCTCCAGTATAGATGAACTTGGGAACCAGGCCTCCAAGAGGAGGAAGCACAGGGCAAAAACAAGCCAATGGACTTTGATTTTAGAACACGTGGACCTAAATTCCCACTTCTCTGTCTTCTGGCTATATGACACCGATCAGTCATTTCACCTCTCTAAATCTCATTTATTCAAAGTACGGTCGTGTAAAGCAGTATCAAACCAGTCAAACCAAAATCAAACCAATATCAAAAGTAAACCAGTATCAAAAGGCACAAATAATGTTTACTAAAGCACTTATTAGATGCCCAGTTCTGTGCACTCAATGGGCAATATCTCATTTCATCTCAACAACACTTCTTGCAAGTAGGTCCTCCGATCTCTATCTTTTTATTGATGAGGAAACCAAAGCTTACAGATTAAACAACTTGCCCCAAAGTATATAGCTGCTGCTGCTGCTAAGTCGCTTCAGTCGTGTCCGACTCTGTGCGGCCCCATAGACAGCAGCCCACCAGGCTCCCCCATCCCTGGGATTCTCCAGGCAAGAGCACTGGAGTGGGTTGCCATTTCCTTCTCCAATGCATGAAAGTGAAAAGTGAAAGTGAAGTTGCTCAGTCGTGTCCGACTCTTCACGACCCCATGGACTGCAGCCTACCAGGCTCCTCCGTCCATGGGATTTTCCAGGCAAGAGTACTGGAGTGGGGTGCCATCATCTTCTCTGAAAGTATATAGCTAGTGAGAGGTAAAACTAATATTCAATATTCAAACACAGGTCTATGTGATGCTAAAGATAACATTTTTCACTCATATTTCTTCCTATACTTGCTTTTTCCAATAACATCATCATCAGCCAAGTGGCTATTTAAACTAAAACTCATTAAAAAAGAAGTAAAAAAAAAAATTCAGTTTCATAGTTGCACTGGCCATAGTTGTAGCATTCAATAGTCACTGTACCAGACTACCATCTATGTGGCTCCAATATTGGGAAGCATAATAGAGGTCACTTCCATTGCTACAGAAAGTTCTAATGGACCGCACTGGTGTAGTCCTTCTCTGATATATAAGATGCTTGACTTTCAGTAGGCAGTAATGAATGTGACAGTTGACCATGTTCAAACAGAAACGGGATTGCTCCACTAGGCTATGGTCACAGAGGCTGATTCAGGTTGCAAAGAAGCTGAAGATTATGGCGTCGGTGGGGGCAGGGAGTGTCCTCTAAGCAGAAGAGCATGCAGTCACAAAACAACATTGGGAACAGGGATCCAGAAGGGGCCAGGCTAGGGGAAGGCCCTGAAGGTCCAGCTTAGTTTCATGGTCACTTACTTCCACCTTGGAAGCAAAGCTAAGTGTGGGTCACCAGGCTCCAGTGATTGAAACGTCTCCGGGTGTGGATCAGCTCTCTGCTGAGCTGGGCAGAAGCTGCCTTCCTTCTCTCAGTGGCCACTCCTTTGGACTCATCATCTATTTCCTTGGGCTGTAATTTCTGCACATTGTTATCAAGTGTTGACTCCCTTACCTCTTGATTAGCTAAAACAACAGGAAGGGGGAGAAGCCTGGCTTCCATGGCATTACTGAAGAATGTTGGTGCCAGGCTGTCTACAGAATAGTTTTTCCAGAATGGCAGAGCATATAGCATCTCAGGGAGGCATGTGGCTTCTATCAGGCATTTCTAACCCTGACCATTTCTTTCAGTCTTCATTACTCACATTTTTTCTGCACTAAACATTAACCTGAATGTGATTTCTATAATGGTTAATATTTCTTCTAGGAGATTATTGTTGCAAGATTTAGTTTTTAAAGGTGTGGAATATGCTGGCTTAAACAGGTTCTCATCTCTGGGCCTTCAAAATGTCTGTGCTGTGTCAAAGGTGCACTGTGAATTTCAAAGAAGCAATTATAGTTTTTCAGTGCTTCCCAATTGTTCCCCAGGGAGCACAGAACTCCCTTTTGTGAGTGTCTGTGTGTGTATATGTATGTGGGGCCATCTCTCAGTTCTTCTGTTTTTCACAAACAGTTTGAAAAAGCTATTCTCTATTAATATCCAAACCCTTCTCAGGTCTATGCAATGGCAGTGGGAGGTTGTCTACATAATTTAGAGACTGGAGTGCTTCTGCCAGTCTTAAAATGGGAAATCAGAAGTTAAACATCTTAAATGCATTTAAATGCAAATTATTTCTGAATTAATCATATAGGCTATATAAAGTGTCATGAGTTTGAACTGCAGTCAAATGGTAACAACTCATAACTTATAAGACAATTTTCATTTGAAAATATCTTAATCCTTCAGCACTTCATAGCATACAAGTTTGAGGATCTCAAAGGCAAAGAGTCATAAAAGATTAAAGGTATCTTTAAGAAATGCACATTCCAGCATATATCCTCAGTGTATGTATTAGCACTTAAAATATAATGTTTAAAAGTGCCATATAGCTGGAAATTGTGTTTCAGAATAATATCTACATAATTTTCAATAAAAATAAACTTGCAGTAAATTATCTAGATCTTAAGGTACCAAAGACAAATGGCCTTTGCTGGAATTAGTTTTCCCTCAGGAGTAAGGAAATGGAATTTTTCTTCTGAGATGAGAAAAAAAATTAAAACCCCATGCAGAATGAAAAATGAGCCTTGGGTGAGTTCTTCTACAACCCTGTTATGGCATGCTTCTCAGAACTAAGCGGGGTCTCTGGATGGGTGGAGCCCTAGCCTGCCAACATTCCAGCTAGAAGGACATCTGGTTGGTGGGACAGGACTTTTAGACAGAAGGTTTATCATGCTGCAGCATTAAAGCTCACAGCAACCCTACAGGGTCAGTCTGACTATTCTCATTTTACACTAGAGTTTGTCAGCAGCGATACTTAGAGCACTTGGGGCTTGATCATCCCTTGCGGTGGGGGCTGCCCTGTGCATTGGAGGGTGTTTAGTAGCATTCCTAGTCTCTACCTATGAGATGTCAGCAGCACCCTCCTTCCGAGTTGTTAACCAAAAATGTCTCCCAACATGGCCAACTGTCCCTGGGGGCACCATGATTCCTGACTCAAAACCACTGGTTTGCAGCAAGTAAGCCCCATGCTGTGTGGAAGAGCCAGTGGGTGGCACCTGGACTCTGGATAGAAAGACATTTGTCACCTGACTCTCTCACCTACCAGCTGTGTTACTTGCTTCCTGATGCTTCCTCAAGATTTAGCTTCTCTGAATGAAAACAGTCTCTTCCTTCAAGGTTCCTGAGAGAGGTACACACGTACTTCTTCATTCTCAAATCCTTAGCATGCTAGGGGAGAAGAGATCATCCAGAAAGAAGGCCTTCATCTGAGCTGAGCACAGTCAGTTCAGTTCAGTTCAGTCGCTCAGTTACGTCTGACTCTTTGTGACCCCATGAATCCCAGCATGCCAGGCCTCCCTGTCCATCACCAACTCTTGGAACTTACTCAAACTCATGTCCATCGAGTTGGTGATGCCATCCAACCATCTCATCTTCTGTCATCCTCTTAGGTCCTCCTGCCTTCAATCTTTCTCAGCATCAGTGTCTTTTTCAATGAGTTGACTCTTCACATCAGGTGGCCAAAGTATTGGAGTTTCAGCTTCAGCATCAGTCCTTCCAATGAACACTCAGGACTGATTTCCTTTAGGATGAACTGGTTGGATCTCTTTGCAGTCCAAGGGACTCTCAAGAGTCTTCTTCAACACCATGGTTCAAAAGCTTCGATTCTTCAGCGCTCAGCTTTCTTTTTAGTCCAACTCTCACATCCATACATGACTACTGGAAAAACCATAGCTTTGAGAAGATGGACCTTTGCTTGCAAAGTAATGTCTCTGCTTTTTAATATGCTATCTAGGTTGGTCATAACTTTTCTTCCAAGGAGCAAGCATCTTTTAATTTCATGGCTGCAGTCACCATCTGCAATGATTTTGGAGCCAAAANTGGTCGGGTATTCCCATCTTTTTCAGAATTTTCCAGAGTTTGTTGTGGTCCACACAATCAAAGGCTTTGGCATAGTCAATAAAGCAGAGGTAGATATTTTTCTGGAACTCTCTTGCTTTTTCAATGATCCAGCAGATGTTGGCAATTTGATCTCTGGTTCCTCTGCCTTTTCTAAAACCAGCTTGAACTTCTGGAAGTTCATGGTTCGTGTATTGCTGAAGCCTGGCTTGGAGAATTTTGAGCATTACTTTACTAGCGTGTGAGATGAGTGTTATTGTGCAGTAGTTTGAGCATTCTTTGGCATTGACTTTCTTTGGGATTGGAATGAAAACTGACCTTTTCCAGTCCTGTGGCCACTGCTGAGTTTTCCAAATTTGCTGGCATATTGAGTGCAGGGCTTTCACAGCATCATCTTTCAGGATTCTTTCAGGAGATCAAGCCTGACTTGCTATTTTGTGTGAGTTGCACAGGGGCAGGAACCTGGACTGAGAGCTGAGTGGGTCCTGCACTAGGGTGCTCACCTGTGAGGAGAAAACTAGCTTAGAGTGGGGACCAGGTGTGCTGGGACCTGCCTTCTTGGGCTAAGGCATCCACACTCCACCCGGTGCCCCTGCTTTGCCCATGGATGAGAGGCATCAGAGCAGCACCTCGAGCTCAGTGATAGATCCAAGGTAGCTCTGAGCCCGAGACTGCTCCAGACACTAACAAGAAGCAAGTGTCTAACTGTTCCTTGATTCTCACTTGTTCTGAAGAAAATGATCATCATAAAACACCAAGATGACACTTCAAGAAGAGAAACGAGCAAAGTGAGAAATAGGCTCGGACATTTATGTTCTGGTAGGAAAACATATCAGAGAAACGACAAGCTGCTTCCGATGTTAAGAAAGGGAATCACATGGGTGTCACCAAGGGTTGACTGAGTTACCTCTCCCTCTAGTTGTCACACTGTTTACCACCAACCAAAGGGGGGTTGGTTCACACTGCTGGCTATACCCTCTGTCCCCAGGTTCCAGAGTGACTGTGCATGCTAAGTCATTTCATTTGTGTCTGACTCTTGGACTGTAGCTCACCAGGCTCCTCTGTCCATGGGATTCTCCAGACAAGAATACTGGAGGTGGGTTGCCATGCCCTTCTCCAGGAGATCTTCCCAACCCAGGGATCAAACCCACGTCTCCTGTGCTGAAGGCATATTCTTTACCCACTGGGCCACCTGGGAAGCCCCAGAGGGACTGTAGCTGGGGCCAAGGTAAGATCATCTATCACTTACCAGCTATAACATTGGCTCAATCACTAACCTGCTCTGTGCCTCTACTATCAATCAGCTGAATTTAAGATCTTCCTGGATCATCCGGATAGATTCAATATTGTCACAGGGTCCTTACAAGTTGGAAGAGGGGTGGTATGTGCAGGACTCAATTCACCCTTGCCAGCTGTGAGGATGGAGGAAGAGGCCACAGGCTAAGCAAGGCCAGGATCTCTCAAAGCTGAAAAAGGCAAAGAAAGTGATTCTCCCTCTAGCCTCCAGAAGGAGCCAGCCTTTCCTGCTGACATCTTGATTTTAGTTAGCCCAGGGAGTCTCCCATTTGACTTCTGACCTTGAGAACTATAGTAACAGATCTATGTTGTTTTAAGCTACCAAACTTGTGATCATATGTTATGGCAGAAACAGGAACCCAAGGAAGGTTTTGTAATGCATTGAGTCAATGCCAGGGTTAATGAGGGCAGAGCAAATCCCAGAAAGCAATATTCTCATCATTATCACAGTGGTGGTGGTGATTCAGTTAGAGAGAGTAGAGAGAGTAGTACCCCTGCTCAGGGGTAGCCCAAGCGCAGGACAGCTTGGGCCTGCCTCCAGCTCCCCAAGTGCTGCAATGCTCTGAAGGGAAACTTGCTAGGAAAGGGAAGCAAGGATATGCTCTATTCTATATGGGACATCTGTGCAAAGCCTTTTCCAACCACTACTGAATTTACTCAAGAAGCAGAGTGCAGAAATGTTCAGGCAGCCCCTGGCCTTGATCTGATAGTGGGGATCACTGCATCTTCATGAAAATGCCTCTGGGGAGCCCATCCCAGTGGAGTTCACCTCTGGGCCTGGCAGCATCCCCACAGGGTCAACCTCTGGTTGGAAATCTTCTGAAAAGGGAAACGTATAAGCTCCCTTTTGGGACTGACTGTGTTTCATCTTCTAAGGATGTCAAAGGACTATGGAGCTGACTATTCCCAGGACCACGAGGCTCTTCTTGTTCAGGGGCCAGCAAATCTCTAATGGTGACCAGCAGAAACTCAGAGAGCTTCACACAAAAGAAAGTAAGAAACACTCAACAGGAACTAAGGTGACGTGGGGTCATGATTAGGTTCTGCATCCAAAGCTCAAAAGGAATAGAAAATGCACTCCCACTTGTAATATGCTAGTTCCCTGGGTTTCTGAGCCTTTAGGACCAGCTGATGAAGACCTTAGCCTTGGATTTACTACCTTTGCCTGAGGGGCCCCCCAGGTGTTAGTCACCAACTCAATGTGTACAAGCCAGGAGGGTATGATCAACTTTGAAAGAGCACAGGATTCTCCTCCTGACTTCTTATACTCAAACATCCTCAATCTAGCATATGGTCTAAGCCATCATTTGATGAGGATGCCTTCTCACCTGTCTTGCACTTTACCCCACTTCTGGACCAAGGGTCGGTTTGGCCCCAGATGCAGGCAGGGAATGAGTGCCTACCAGTGACAGAGCACAGTCAAGTCCCTTTAGCAAGCCTATCATCTTTCCAACGTGGAACCAAAAAGACAGACTTTGCTTAGAGGAGCCCATTATGCAAATATCTATACCTTCAGAAGAAAAAAAAGTGATATGGAAACGATCTTTGGGCACCTAATGCCTTACTGCAACAACAAGATAAGCCTTTTTCATAATAAAGATCTTAAAACAGATGCCAATCAAACAAATCAACAGCTAACAGCTCCAGCCAACTATGTTTAATAAATAATTTTGATATATCCTGCTGATAAACTCACAAAGAAGAAAGAACTAAAAGCATGGAATTTTAAAAGGGAATGTTCTCTTAGCCTGGAGATTGAGCCAAACTAAATGGGAAGGACCAAACACATAAAGCACTCTCCACCCTCCCTGTGTAGATTTAGAATAAAGAGAGATTTCTGGCTTCCTCTGTCCAGAAGGCAGAGTTTATCTTTTATCTCTCTCCCCCATTGCCTGCTAGATAGTGGGTTCTCAACAAATGAATGCCTTTTAAAATTAATTTCTACTTCATGGCAATTTTATTTTCTTGAATAAATCTTATCTTCCTGGAATGCAAATTGGGTGTAACTCCCTTGCTTAAAGTCCTCCTAGGTGTCCTTAGAATAAAATCCAAGCTCCTAATCTGCAAGGCCTAGTGGGATTGGGTCTCCCAATTCTGGCTACTTTTTTCACCCAAAGGTATATTGATACCTTTACTGTGAGTGTGGATTCAAAGCCCAGGTCTTCCAGTGGGGTGGGAGGGGGATGCCGTTAATCTGGTATGTGTCACTCTGACTTCAGAGAACCAGAGACAGGACTCCCTGCCTCTCATTGTCCTCCGCTGGCAAATAGAGCAGCCTGTGCAAAATCCAGATCTGCTTATGCCACTCTTCAGCCTGAAATCCTGTAACATCTACCTGTCACCAAGGGGTATTCCATCTAAGCTCATTCCTTGGTACTTAGTCCTCCCCTCCTTGCTGCTGCTGCTGCTGCATCTCATCAGTCGTGTCCGACTCTGTGTGACTCCACAGACGGCAGCCCACCAGGCTCCGCTGTCCCTGGGATTGTCCAGGCAAGAACACTGGAGGGGATTGCCATTTCCTTCTCCAATGCATGAAAGTGAAAAGTGAAACTGAAGTCGCTCAGTCATATCCAACTCTTCACGACCCTGTGGACTGCAGCCTACCAGGCTCCTCCGTCCATGGGATTTTCCAGGCAAGAGTACTAGAGTGGGGTGCCATTGCCTTCTCCTCACTCCTTGCTAGTCAAGTTCACTTCCTGTTTCCCCCAGCAGTCTCACTCTCCCTTGTATCCAGAGCTGTCTCACGCTCTTTTGTGCCCCTTCCTGAAACAAGCTCCTGCCCTGCCCCCCTCCTGTCACCTAGCTGACTCCATCTCACCCTTCAGCACTTGCTTTGATCACAATACCACAGAAGGTTGTTCCTGGCCCTGCCCCTGTCCCATGGTGGTGTAGATGTCTTATGACTAATCACCTCCAGCTAGACCAAGGACTTCTCAAGGACAGGGAGTATCCCACCCTGTTGTGACCTATTCAAAACTGACAAACATCTGAGTGAACAAACCAGACCCTCTAAGTGGCCAGCTCCATGCTGGTACCTCCAGAGCATGACCTGTAGGGTCTGTCCTGTGCCTTGTAGGATGTTGAGCAGTATCTCTTACCTTGATCCACTAGATGCCAGCAGCACCAAGTTGGGATGACCACAAATGTCTCCAGGCATTGCCAGAAGTCCCCCGGATGGCACAATCATCTGGATGAGAGCTCCTGATTCCAAGGACGCCGAGAGGGAGGGACAGCATTTCTGCCTTCAGACCTTCCATCAGGCTTCCCCCAAATGTCAACTCTGGGTGAGGCCTGCTTGGGTCATGTGGCTGCTTCCATCACTCTCTGCATCTTTAGTCTGCTCCATTTTTATTCCCAGCACGTATAATCACCTGCTGCGTTACATACACACTAATGTCTATGTACTGACAGAGTTCCATGAAACAGAAACTTGCTGGCAATTTGCTGCTCTTTCCCCAGGACCCTGAGACAACGGCTGGCGCGAGTTAAGCATGGATGTCTGCCGATTAAATCACTACTGCATTTGGTCTGAATCATGCTTGATGGGGCTGCGGGATGCGAGCTGGCCTTGGTGCGTGCACATCCTTTTGGCAGTCCAGGTCGCCTCTCCGCAAATGCTGTCCATTTTCCTGCACTGCTCTTGCTGGGAGAGAAAGCACAGCTGGGCGGAAGATCAGCCTTCTTCATGTTCTCCTTTCCCTCCTGGGACTTTGCTCAGAGATTCACTCCATTTCAAATCTCTAATTGCTGTGGTCTATTGCAATGAGGCTTTAAGCGGGGGGGGCTGGCCAGAATGGAGGTGGACGACCTGGAGGGTGGCAGCTCCCCAGCCCCAGTGAGGACATGGGTCGCCTGTGCACTTATTCCCTGTCACAGGATTCTGGGTCCTCACCTCCTTAAGAGGGATTGAGCCCCATTACAACAGCGCTCCTGGGATTCCCCGGGAAAACCAAAGCTGACTTTGTAAGTGCCTCCTGGTCAGTGTTAGCTTCTTCTTCCCTCATCTGGGCCCCCATGGGAGCCTCATCACGGTGCTCCACCCNTGCGAGTCCAGGTTCGATGCAGAATACAGGATGCCTGGGTCTGGTGCACTGGTATGACCCAGAGGGATGGTATGGGGAGTGAAGTAGGAGGGAGGTTAAGGATTGGAAACACATGTATACCCGTGGCAGATTCATGTTGATATATGGCAAAACCAATACAATATTTTAAAGTAATTAGCCTCAAATTAAAATAAATAAATTTAAATAAAAAATTATCACCTATTAACAATCCAACAAATTTATTAAGTTAAATATTTTAAAAAGAAAAACTATATACACTTAATGCAAATGCATTTTCTGTTTAATTCCTTTGGTAGCCTTATATATTAAACTTTTTGTGATTTTTGTTCTTTCAATTTGCAGACAAGGAGACTGAGTGAGATAGGATTAGGATACTGATATATTTAACTCTAAAGATAATCCTAAAGGTTATACTCAATGAAATTTTAAGCTTGTATGGTCCAGTTTTGTATTTCTGCTCTTACAATGGAATGATATGGACAGGTTGGGAAAAAAAAAAATTAACAGAATTTGGCATTTATTAACTGATGCAAATATAGTTATATAAACTCTCTTTGGCTATATGCATATTTTAAGATTTTATTCATACTTATAAAGTGCAAGTTTTTTTTAAATAAATCTTTTTATGTGTGCTTCCCTTTCAGTCACTTTCTCTTCCTCTTTCCTACAATATCCCCTCTTCAGGTAATATAGAGTATATTTTTTACCTTAATAAAAGAAAAAAAAAATCTTAAGAGCAGAATAAGCACTCCCCATAAAGAAAAGTAAACTTCATAAATTAAATTTACTAAGTAAAATGTTTACTAAAACATTATTAATTAAAACTCTAAAAATTAAAACACATGAATTAAGAATTTTCAGTTACTGGTGATTATCATAAAAAGAGTGATGAAAGTGAAAGTGTTATGTCAGTCATGTCCGACTCTTTGTGACCCCCATGGAGTGTGGCCTTC
>SJYV01038424.1:23179-34423 GCA_006410875.1 Neotragus pygmaeus | reverse complement strand
TGACTGGTGCAACTATGGAAAGTCCCTCCTAAAACCCTCCTGCTTGTCTATATAAGCTGGGAGCCTGTAACAATAAAGCGGAACTGCTCAGACAGAACCCCTGTTGCGTCTGATTGTCTCTCGCTTGCCGAGGGGCTGGGGGGCGGACAGCAGGCTCACCTTTCCTCAGGACCTCTCAGCTTTGCTGAGGGAAGTTCCACTGCCTCTCTCTTTCTGCGGAGCGCCCCCCACAAACAAAATGTTCTTTTTTTCTCTCCCTAATACACAAATCTGTGAAGATTGATTGAGGTGGCTGAGGGCTTCTGTTAATGTGAGTCTAAGTAATTCTACATTGAAGCTTGAGATTAACAGAAATCAATTCATCTCTTAGATTCAATATATATCTGCTATCTGTGCATGTGTAAATATATATATGTGTTTATATTTCTCTTAGCTCATCGAGTTCACTATTGTAGAAGAATATTACCACTATATAAGGGGTATTTATTTCTCACTTAGAGTTTTCCTTGTGACTCTGTGGTCAAGAATCCATCTGCAATGCAGGGGAGAGTGTTCTATCCCTGGGTTGGGAAGATCCCCTGAAGAAGGAAATGGCAACCTATTCCCCAGGTGGCTCAGTGGTAATCTGTCTGCCATTGGGAGATACAAGTTTGATCCCTGGATCAGAAAGATCCCCTGGAGAAGGGAATGATAACCAGCTCCAGTATTCTTGCTTGGAAAATTCCATGGACAGAAGAGCCTGATGGGCTATAGTCCACTGGGTTGCAAAGAGTTGGACATGACTGAGTGACTGAGCATGCACAAATCCTGAAGATAAAAATAATTTCTAAATTCTCTTTTCTTGCTAAATATTTGCAAATATGCTATAGTATATATCAGAGATTCTCCAGTGAAATAAAATAATAAAATAAAGTTATTCTAGTAAATAAAGTGAAGCAGGAATCATGTGAGAAAAACTACATATGTCAGCAAACACTAAATAAGTTTTTAAAACCAAAACCTTATAAAAAAGGAAAAATAAAATCATTACTGACATTCAGAATAAAGTTGTGAATTTTAATTAATAAGGTTCATTTGAAAGTAATATAATAAATTGTATTAAAATTGTAAACCTAATAAAAAAGTGATCAATAAAATTTATAATAAAAATATAAGGTGATTAATAAAATGTGACTTAAAATAATTAACTTCAATATGCAGTGTTATTGTCTTCAAAATTTTTCCTTGTATCCACCCTACAAGAATTCCTGAAAATGTATGCATCTAGCCAACACATATTTTCTTTTTTTGGCCATGCTGCATGGCTTGTGAATCTCACTTCCCTGACCAGGGATTGAATCCATCGTCATGGTAGTAACTGCCAACTCTTAACCATTGGACAACCAGGGAACTCCCTAGCTAACACACTGGATATTTATTATAGTTGAAATAAGTTTAATTCTCACTAATGATACATATAAATTATTTAAAAATTGATAATGGTTTAAGATGATTTATATTTGAAACAAATAGCTTATGATATAATTTTACTAATTTTAACTACTTAAGCAGAATTAGAAATTATTTTTGTAAGCATTGCATGTGGACTGTATACAATATGTCTTGAAGAATCTGGTAATCTACAGAACATGTCAAATATAAGAATCACATAAGGTGGTTGTTTTACTTCTTTTAATTCAGAGCACCCCAATGAGTACAATACTTAGATGATAATGCTGACTCTTAGTTTTTAGATAAGTACTTTTACATCAAATAATGATAGAAAGCTTTATGAGTTTATGGTTCTTAATTAGATATCATAGTTCAGTTCAGTTCAGTTCAGTCGCTCAGTCGTATCCGACTCTTTGCAACCTCATGAATAACAACATGCCAGGCCAAGTGTCTCTAAAACTAAACTTTAACTATTTCTCTTTATTTAGCACATTATAAATTTTTATACCCCAAAATATGCACTTCATTAACACTTGAATTAGATGCAGAATATATGGGTGAAGAANCAGTCGTATCCAACTCTGCAACCTCATGAATAACAACATGCCAGGCCAAGTGTCTCTAAAACTAAACTTTAACTATTTCTCTTTATTTAGCACATTATAAATTTTTATACCCCAAAATATGCACTTCATTAACACTTGAATTAGATGCAGAATATATGGGTGAAGAATATTACTTATTTTGGTAAACAATAATAACCTCCTAAAAATCCCAATGTCCAACTTCTAGAACATGTGAATATGTTATTATTTATATCAAAGTGTATAGGCAACGATGATTAAATTAAGGATCTTAAAATAGGGAAAGATCCTGAATTATCCAGGTTGGTCCAATATAATCAGAAAGTTCCTTAAATGATAGAAGAGACAGANTTATTATTTATATCAAAGTGTATAGGCAACGATGATTAAATTAAGGATCTTAAAATAGGGAAAGATCCTGAATTATCCAGGTTGGTCCAATATAATCAGAAAGTTCTTTAAATGATAGAAGAGACAGAATAGAAAAACAGATGTGTTCCTAGAAGCAGGGCCTGAAGAGATGCACTTGAGTGTTTTACAGACAGAAGAGAGTCATGAGCCCAAGAGAGAGAACATCCTCTAAAGAAGCTGAAAAAGGCATGGAGTAGAATCTTCCCTAAAGTCTCAACAATGAATCCATGACCCTTTTCAATACATTTTTGAATTCTGAACTCCAGAACTGGAAGAGAGGAGTTTCTTCTTAAGACTTAACATTTGTGGTAATTCGTTACAGTGCCCTTAAAAAAATTAACTCACTTATTCTCACCAAATGAAAATGAACTATCATGAAAAAGCTGACTGTCAGATCAAGACCTTTAAGAAAAAAACATATATTGAAGTTATTGATTTAAAAATTGATTTCTTCTGAAGAATCTGTGTGTGTAGCAATGGAGTACATTTACCACAGTTTTGGAGACTTGTTAAGGAGCACACACTTAAGAACATGGATTCCACGGACGGTGTTCCATGGTTAAAACAAATTTTTGATGCTTTCTAGTCCCAGGGAGGACTGGTGTACTGCAGTTCATGGAGTCACAAAGAGTCAGACATGGCATAAAGATTGAACAAAAACGAGTCCCAGGATCTCATGAAAATTACCTACTCTCTCTGTATTTAAGTCTTTGATACTTTTTAGTTGTAGTACCTGATGAAAATTACTCAATCTCTCTGTACCTTAGTTTCCTAATTCTTTTGACGTTAAAATTGTTCTTTAATTTGTATTTCATTCATCATAATGGGAAATTAGACATATTGATTAATAAACATAAAGCTTTCAAATTTCTTAAATTTAATAGCAATTCAAAAATAAATATTAACTTAAAATAACACAACATCTCTGTAAGTAATGTCTAGTATCTCAAAGAACCTAGGTNACTCCTTGCTAGTCAAGTTCACTTCCTGTTTCCCCCAGCAGTCTCACTCTCCCTTGTATCCAGAGCTGTCTCACGCTCTTTTGTGCCCCTTCCTGAAACAAGCTCCTGCCCTGCCCCCCTCCTGTCACCTAGCTGACTCCATCTCACCCTTCAGCACTTGCTTTGATCACAATACCACAGAAGGTTGTTCCTGGCCCTGCCCCTGTCCCATGGTGGTGTAGATGTCTTATGACTAATCACCTCCAGCTAGACCAAGGACTTCTCAAGGACAGGGAGTATCCCACCCTGTTGTGACCTATTCAAAACTGACAAACATCTGAGTGAACAAACCAGACCCTCTAAGTGGCCAGCTCCATGCTGGTACCTCCAGAGCATGACCTGTAGGGTCTGTCCTGTGCCTTGTAGGATGTTGAGCAGTATCTCTTACCTTGATCCACTAGATGCCAGCAGCACCAAGTTGGGATGACCACAAATGTCTCCAGGCATTGCCAGAAGTCCCCCGGATGGCACAATCATCTGGATGAGAGCTCCTGATTCCAAGGACGCCGAGAGGGAGGGACAGCATTTCTGCCTTCAGACCTTCCATCAGGCTTCCCCCAAATGTCAACTCTGGGTGAGGCCTGCTTGGGTCATGTGGCTGCTTCCATCACTCTCTGCATCTTTAGTCTGCTCCATTTTTATTCCCAGCACGTATAATCACCTGCTGCGTTACATACACACTAATGTCTATGTACTGACAGAGTTCCATGAAACAGAAACTTGCTGGCAATTTGCTGCTCTTTCCCCAGGACCCTGAGACAACGGCTGGCGCGAGTTAAGCATGGATGTCTGCCGATTAAATCACTACTGCATTTGGTCTGAATCATGCTTGATGGGGCTGCGGGATGCGAGCTGGCCTTGGTGCGTGCACATCCTTTTGGCAGTCCAGGTCGCCTCTCCGCAAATGCTGTCCATTTTCCTGCACTGCTCTTGCTGGGAGAGAAAGCACAGCTGGGCGGAAGATCAGCCTTCTTCATGTTCTCCTTTCCCTCCTGGGACTTTGCTCAGAGATTCACTCCATTTCAAATCTCTAATTGCTGTGGTCTATTGCAATGAGGCTTTAAGCGGGGGGGGCTGGCCAGAATGGAGGTGGACGACCTGGAGGGTGGCAGCTCCCCAGCCCCAGTGAGGACATGGGTCGCCTGTGCACTTATTCCCTGTCACAGGATTCTGGGTCCTCACCTCCTTAAGAGGGATTGAGCCCCATTACAACAGCGCTCCTGGGATTCCCCGGGAAAACCAAAGCTGACTTTGTAAGTGCCTCCTGGTCAGTGTTAGCTTCTTCTTCCCTCATCTGGGCCCCCATGGGAGCCTCATCACGGTGCTCCACCCCCTAATCACCAGCCCTTCCATGCCAAGCTGCTGTGGGAGTCCCTGGGCAGGGGATGACTTGCTTTATTTATTTTTTAATTTATGTAATTGGAGACTAATTACTTTACAATATTATAGTCGGACACGACTGAGTGACTTCACTTTCACTTTCCACTTTCATGCATTGGAGAAGAAAATGGCAACCCACTCCAGTATTCTTGCCTGGAGAATTCCAGAGACGAGGGAGCCTGGTGGGCTGCCGTCTATGGGGTTGCGCAGAGTCGGACACGACTGAAGCGACTTAGCAGCAGCAGTGGTTTTGCCATACATTGACATGAATCAGCCATGGGTGTACATCTGTTCCCCATCCTGAACCCCCCTCCCGCCTCCCTCCCCATCCCATCAGCTCAGGGCTGGTGCACTGGGATGACCCTGAGGGATGGCTTGCTTTAGAATCGTGTCATCCTTTGTCAGTTGGCCTCACAGCTGTAGTGCTTGAACCTGGAATCTTACCCAGTCTTTTGTCATTGATTTAATTAGCTTCTGGCCTTCACCTTCAACTTTGCACAGTATCTCATAAAAAAAATAATTTCCATCATTTTCAGCCCTTTAACCCCAAAGTGTCAAGCCCACTTTAAGGAGCCAGAAGAGGAGGCCAGCCTGTTTTCATCCCCTCCTTTGCTCCTTCCTCCTCTTAGCCCCTGCCCATGACAAGCACCTCCTTCCTTCTCCCCCACCACCCTGCTCATTTTTACAAAACGGGGGAAAAAACCCAGTATGCTTATTGATGTTGAAAATAGATGAAGATTGGGTAGTAGAAGCTAGAATGGGTGTCTTATCTGTGTTTGCAAAATCTAGTCCCGGGGTTGAGGGCAGCCACAATGCCTGTTTTGGAGGGACAACAGCGGCAGCACTTTTTTTTTTTTTTTCTTTTAGTACTGAGCGTCAAAACCATTGGTCAATTATTGAGCTTGCTCTTGTAAATCTAGCACGTTAGATAAAATGGGTCTAAAAGATCTTGCAGTCCTGATATTTTGTGGTTCTTCAGCATCTTGGTCGGGGGGGAAAGCCCCCAGCTCATTTGAAAAACTGCTATAAGGAAATAGATGTGGTTGTAGCTAGATAACTAAAACAAACACATAAACAAGAAAGAGAAAAATAAAAGTTGATCCTGAGACATTTATTCATCCTATAAACATTTGGTGGGTCCATGCTGTGTGGGCCAGGTGCCGGGGGAAAGTTGAGGAAGGAATGTGGGGTTCTCTCACTTGCCAAGATTGAAGCTGAACTTCTTCTGAGGAGTTTGTGCTAATGAAGTTTAGAAAATACGTTTCCGTAGCCTCGAGTGAGGAAGTGGCTTTGCTTAGTGGACCAAATAAGTAATCAGTCAGGAGCGACTCGGTGGGTCTAATCCACGTACGTGGCTGCTGTGGGACGTCGGGTAACCTCTCATGCCTCAGTTTCACCAGGTGCGCCTGGCAGATAAGGCCAGGTCTCAAAATGAGGTGCTTGGAAATGTGAAGAATCAATATTGGAAAAGAGTCGAACAGAGATGCTCGGAGGTACTGGCATGGGGAGACGCTGAAAGCAAATCCTGAATTATTCTTTTCTAAAGGGAGTCCGAAGATAATCTGTTTATTTATTTATCAAATTGTGTTGCTCTACATTTTAATTTTTTAAGTACTTGTGTCAAAAGAGACGTAAGAAAGGCATTCATTTCAGATATTCATTCAGAGTGAAGTAGTTGGTTGAGGGAGATCAGATTTTTGAATCTTGTCCACTGTGTCATTAACCCCAACCCTAGTGATGAATAAACTGGGGTGTCAATGAGTTGCTTCAACTCCATGGTTCTCAAACTTGGCTTCACAGAGGAAACACCTGGAGAGTTTGATGAACAGCCTGATGTGTGGTCCCGCTCCAACGCTTTCTAATTGGTTTCTAGTGCAGCTTGGGTTGCTGCTGCTGCTGCTAAGTCGCTTCAGTCGTGTCCGACTCTGTGCGATCCCATAGATGGCAGCCCACCAGGCTTCTCCGTCCCTACGGTATTTTAAAAGCTCTCCAGGTGATTTTTTTTTTAAGTGGAGCAAAGTCTGAGAACCACAAAAAACTTACTCAAGATTGCAGATCTAGTGTGGCAGAGAAGCTGGTTCTGCTGAGCCCAGGGCCAGCTTCATCCTGTCAGGGATTATCTTTGCCTGTACCGGCTAAAATCTTCTAAAGGCACTTTCATCTCTGGCCTAAAAGGTTGGTTTCGGAGAAATAAGCAAAGGCTCGGTAACAAGGTATTATGTTTAACAGCCATCCAAAGTTGAGGGAAGAGAGAGCAAAGAAGCCTGGGACAAATTTGTCCACTCTCAAAACCCATTAAGGAAATAAAAACAAAGGCAATTTTGAAGAGTGTGGGCTGGATTGCGAGGGCTTTCACATGGCATACTAGGGTACCTGGAGAAATCAGCACCTTTCAGGCACAAACCCATGACCCCAGCAGCACTGCAATGGGATTGGCTCAAAGGCCACCTTCACTGAAGCAAATTAACAAGTCATCTTCCCTGAGGTTAGTACTTGGCGTATTTAGACCTGGGCTTCTCAGACACCTGCCAGCATCAGAGGCACCCGTAGGACTTGTCAGGTCTGAGCAGGAGCCTGAGAATTTGCACTTCTACCAGGTTCCCAGGTGAAGCTCCTGGTCCGGGAGCCATGGTTTGAAAACCATCCATTTGGATGGTTCCCTTCTCAAGAGTAACACGCAGTGCTGCTGATACCCAGCCATTGGACGGCTTGCTGGATGTTCAATCGCTGAATGTCGGCTTTCACCTCTATCTGCCCTGCAGGGAAGCCCAACTACAAAATGATACGTGAAGCGATGGCTCCCAATTCCAGAACACTCAGTAAGAGACTGTACAGAGTGCTATGCGTATACACCCCGCTCACCACCTGCAATACCACTGGGAGATGATCCTGCAATCTGACCCTCAGTCTAAAGATGAGAAACAGTTGAGAAGAAAATAACTTGCCAAAGGTGATACAGTATCAGAACAAACCATGAAATGGCTGATAGTCACCCTTCTTTCAACTATAAAAATGACAGTTTCATATAGTTCCTCTGATAGCAGAGTATATAACCTCAGTAGGTCTGATTGCAAACCTGAGCTTTCAACTCAAGTTCTCTGACTCCTCCCAATTAGGACTCTTTTGCAGGCCACGTGTCTTACTGATCAATAGAGCTGAAGTATGGATTCAAGTTAAGAGCATAGGTGTGAAGCCAGCTCTCCAAGCAAATACTGGTCACTGGCCCTCAACTAGGTGTGACTGTCACTGACTGCCTCTCACCTGCAATAGACTGTTCTGGTGGCATGGCTGACCCCATAGGTGGCGGCTCCCACCCCCGGCCCCTTGCTAGCTCAGCTGGAGTGCTTCAGATGACCAGGCGCTTCTCTACACACATCCTAGCATGAGATTCAGTGAGGGAGTGAAAGACATAGGCAGTGGCTCTGCTTTGGGGATCTGAGGTTCCAGAAAGCATGGGATCAGAGTCATCCAGGATTTCAGGGCTGCCGAGGCAGAGTCTCTGCCACCCAGTTCTGAGTATCACAGGAGCATGGTGATAGGAAGAGGTGGCAGCCATGATGGATCCTCTAGAACAGTCAGTGGTTATTGGCTGGGGGCAATTTTGCCCCTGTGGGATGATTGGCAGTATCTGGAGACATTTTTGATTGTCAAGACTGGTATCGGGGGATATTATTGTCATCTGTTAGTAAGAGGCCATGTGTGTTTCTAAACACCCTGTGATGCACAGCCCCCATAACAAAGCATCATCCAGCCCTAGATGTCAACAGTACTAAGACTGAGAACCCTTACACTAGAGCTGTATCATAAATGGCTGGGTAATTCCTGTAGCACCAGCTTCCAGTATTTTGCATGTAAACCAGGTTGCTGGGTCTTTTTGGCAATTCCGTAAGCTACCCGTCATTGTTTAGCTAAGACATGTCCGACTCTTTTATGACCCCATGAACTGTAAGCCTGCTAGGTTCCTCTGTCCATGGGATATCCTAGGCAAGAATACTGGAGTGGGTTGCCATTTCCTTCTCCAGGGGATCTTCCCAACCCAGGGACTGAACCCGCATCTCCTGTTTAGCAGGCAGGTTCTTTACCACTGAGCCACCAGGGAAGCCCCAAGCTACCTATACTCTTAAATAAATCCCTTTCTCTGTATATTAGTCAGAGGGGATTTTGTTGACTACTATCAAGAATCCTACCTAAAAAAGTCAGCCATGGGGAAGACCAGACTAGAGGATGAAGGAAGGAGTAGCTTGTCCCCACAGCTGAGGGTTGGGGGAGCATTCAAGTACAAATATTATCCAGGGCAGCAAAAGTCTACCACGGTAAAGCGCGCATCACCCGTGTACAGCATGGACATTGTTATAAGGAGGCTCCCCACCCCGTGACTCCCTCATCTGCGTAAATCTCCAATTGTCTTACCATCGCTCGTGTTGTGATACACTATTTCCACATAACAGCAGCATTTTTCACCTTAATGTATTTTCTGATAAACTGTCACGTGGATTAGAATCAGGGTGGAGTCATGAATGAGGGGAAACACAGGAGCAAGAATACCCTCTGTCTGTCTGGTATTTTCCAGTTTCACAGTAATACTCCTAATTACGAAGTCAAAACTTATCCAAGAAATTGGCTCAAACGAGAGTACGTTATATCCCAGAAAATGTGAACACATTTTCAGAGGGACACAATGCAATCCTACTCAGTCTCTGAGGCCAAGAACACAGATGGTTCCTGTTACCAGTTCTGTAGTTGAGAATGATAACCAGGTTAAGTTCACCTTTGAAAAGATCAAATGAGATCACTTAGGTTTTTAGCATAGAGCCTTGGCACGTTCAATAAATGTTAACATCTACACTAAACAATAATATATCTTGAGAACCACTTTGGTCCTCAGCTAACACATCAGTAAGGACAAGATAATAAACCAGTTTCAGGTTTGTGTGGGTACAACTCTAGAGAGTTCTTGGGGACTTAATAGGTGCTCAGGAAATGTCGGTTCTTTCTCTCTCTCCTGATGCTCCCCTCTTCTCCCGTTCAACTCTGACACCCCAGCCCTTGCTGGATCTCCCACAGTGGACAACAGAGGAGGTGAAGGTCTCCTGACCGTGACACCAGTCCACTACCACAGGCCTGCCTCCTATTTCCCCTTTCAGCCACTGCTGGGCCCACCCCAACCCCCCACCTGCCTAATAGACTCTGTCTCCCACTCCACTCCTGTCCCTCTATATTGACAAATTTGCAGCCAGCAGATTATAGTCACAGTGTGAGGGAATCATTACCACCTGCTAATATTTTTATAGAATTTCATAAACTTGATCATTCATGAATCATTTACAGTACTTTATTCCAATGAAGAGTTCACAAATCACTCAAACACTGGCAAAACGCATAATAATGAGTAATATTTCAGGAGGCTTTGCATTAATATGTCAGCTTCCAATACTTGCAAGAGCTAAATTATTTTGCCAGGTACCACTTTGGTCAGAAGCATAGAAAGCCCTATGGGGGCTGCAGTAGGGAGAGTGGGAAGGAGGCAGTGGGCCTTGGGAAAAGATATTAAAAGTATTTAAGAAGAAGGAGATCATTCAGGAAGTCAAGTTCCCTTTAAATACTTGGAGTTCCTGGGAAAGAGGCCTAGGAATTTGCAGACTAAACACCAGAGTCTACTTGCGGGTAAAAGAGAAAGAAGTGATTTTTTAGTAACTGAAAATGCAGGGCTTTGGAGGTGGAGAGAAACAGACAGGGTTCCCAGATTCTGCACACACCAGCTGGGAGACCATGAAAAAGTTACTTAACAGTTATTTGCTTATCTGTAAAATGGTGTTAACACCTACTTTTGAAGTCTCTCGTGTGAAATGGATTAGGTAAGAGAATGTATGTGAGCTGTTTAGCACAATATCAGCTGTGTAGAGTTCAATAAACAGCTTCAGTGATCACACACATCCAAGGACCCAAGGACAAATTTATCCCAGATTATTTCTCATCATGCAAATCTCTGAGGTTTAGTTAATGATGCTTTCTTGCTGAATTTGGGACGTGTTAGCATCTTGCAAGTAAACAGCATTTACCTTTAAAATGGATAACAACAACAACATTGAAGCAATTGTAATGGCAATCCATTCACCCACCCACGTGCTCTCTGCTTTTTAAACTTGCAGGAGGGGAAAGTAAAACACAGGATTTGGAGACCTCGGATTCTGCTCTTTGAAGAAGTAAGCAGGTTTGCAACGAACCGCAATAACCATCAGGGCCATGATGGATCCAACTGCACCAGTAAGACAGTAAATCATTTCTAAATAGCTGCTTGGAATGAACCAGATTTGCAACACTGTTGGGCCCGAAGTATACTAAGAAGAGAGGAAGCCAGTTCTCATAAAATCCAGAAATAGGAGAGACATCAAGACAGGAAGAAAACAGGACAAAGTCTAGATTGAAGAGCGAATGGC
>SJYV01038424.1:6596-22068 GCA_006410875.1 Neotragus pygmaeus | reverse complement strand
CATTCCTTCCAAAGAAATCCCGGGGTTGATCTCCTTCAGAATGGACTGGTTGGATCTCCTTGCAGTCCAAGGGACTCTCAAGAGTCTTCTCCAACACCACAGTTCAAAAGCATCAATTCTTCGGTGCTCAGCTTTCTTCACAGTCCAACTCTCACATCCATACATGACCACTGGAAAAACCATTGCCTTAACTAGACAGACCTTTGTTGGCAAAGTAATGTCTCTGCTTTTCAATATGCTCTCTAGGTTGGTCATAACTTTTCTTCCAAGGAGTAAGCGTCTTTTAATTTCATGGCTGCAATCACCATCTGCAGTGATTTTGGAGCCGCCAAAAATAAAGCCTGACACTGTTTCCACTGTTTTCCCATCTATTCCCATGAAGTGATAGGACCAGATGCCATGATCTTTGTTTTCTGAATGTTGAACTTTAAGCCAACTTTTTTACTCTCCTTTTTTACTTTCATCAAGAGACTTTTAAGTTCCTCTTCACTTTGGATAGCTAGTTGTAAAAACTGTGCTTTAATTCAGCTAATATGGCTACATGCAAAACTATGTTTTTAACTGCTATAGGCTACCTGACCTCACTTTAAGGAAAAATATGAGAATCTCTGTGCTACAGACCAGACTTTATTTTACTAGCTATTTGCAATTATTAGTTAACAAAAACTAGTAACTTTATATTTTATAATCATTAAAAGTGCTAGTAACTATCCCCATTTTATGGATGAGAATCACAAGTTAGGGAAGATAAGTGGGTTGCCCAAGATCACACAGCTCACTAAGTAGCAGTGCCGAGACTTGAACAATTTTCTGATTCCAGAGCCACTGATATTAATCACTATTATCGTTTAGATAAAGGATTCCCTGGTGGCTCAGATGGTAAGGAGTCTGCCTGCAATGCAGGAGGCCTAGGTTTGATCCGTGGGTTGGGAAGATCCCTTGGAGAAGGAAATGGCAATCCATTCTAGTATTCTTGCCTGGGAAATCCCATGGATGGAGGAGCCTGGTGGGCTACAGTCCATGGGGTCGCAAAGAGCCAAACACGATTGAGCGACTTCACTTTCATCATTTAGATAAAACTAAAAATGAGCTAATTTTTTAGTCCTTGAATGTCAGTGTTTGAGTTTTTCCCATGGTGACTGCTCTAAGGTATCTTTCTCTCACTGTCCCTGGTGATCAAGGTCACTGCCATCCAAGGAGAATACTTACACTGAGGTGGGCCCCTGTTTACGGAAACCCAGAAATCTCTCTATGAATGTGGAACGTTGACTTTTTGGAACCAGTTTTGGACCCCACAAACAACAGACAGGATCAGTTAGCCAAGCGTGCACCTAAACTCTCACTCAGCTCTTAAACTAGCTCCTAAGGGGTCACTTTAAAAAGGGGTCGTTCAGCCTCTCATTTACCAGTTCTTACTCCCAGCAACCAGCTTTTTCCTGTTTCTCTGATTCATGCTCGTCTGATTTCCAGGCTAAAGAACACTTCCAAGAAGACTTCTGTCCCTTTATTCTTTGTCTTGTACCCCTTCCATCTCCTAGGAAATTCTAGAGCTCAGCTTCCTCCAGGAATCTCTCTTTAATACTTAAAAGAGGAGCAGAAAATATGATATCTGGTTCCTGTGAGGATAGACGGAGAAGGCAATGGCACCCCACTCCAGAACTCTTGCCTGGAAAATCCCATGGACGGAGGAGACTGGTGGGCTGCAGTCCATGGGGTCACTAAGAGTCGGATATGACTGAGCGACTTCCCTTTCACTTTTCACTTTCATGCATTGGAGAAGGAAATGGCAACCCACTCCAGTGTTCTTGCCTGGAGAATCCCAGGGACAGCGGAGCCTGGTGGGCTGCCGTCTATGGGGTCGCACAGAGTCGGACACGACTGAAGCGACTTAGCAGCAGCAGCAGCAGTGAGGATAGAAGGGAAAAACCACAAGCCTGTTGTCTATGTCGACCTTCTCACAGTTGAAGGCAGGAAACTGATGTTAAAAACTTGTGGAACTTAACAAAAATATTAAATCATCTTATAGGAAGAAAATGAATAAGAGCATCTTTAATTTACTGAATGCTTGCTAGGTGCTGGGCATTGTGCCAAGAATTTGTAAAGATAATTGTATTCCATTTCATACAATCCTTAGACATCCGGGTATTATTCCCACTTTGTGGAATAGAATCACGAGATCCTCAGAGAGGGTGAATGGGTCGTCCAAGATAAAAAACAGCACAGTCAACAGCAGTGCTGAGACCTGAATGGCAGTTTGCTGACCCCAGAGCTCTGTATCACTGTGCTATGAAATTATGAAATGTATCATGTCTTTAGTTCCTTGTGTCTGAAAATTAATAGATATTCCCATGATAGGCAGGGAAAAAGACGAGGGAATTTACCAACAGTCTGCCACTGGCTTGTCCTGCAGCAGCTGGACATTGACAGCTGCTAGGTCACCTGTGGTCACCGGCAAGTCTGGCTGGACCTGGGAATTTCAGAGGGTGCCAACATTCAATTTCTACAACAACCAGATTCCCCAAGGGTGTACACTGAAGATCCACTGGTCACCCTTTGGTGTCCTCGGACGGATGGTACCCCCTGCAGATGCTCATGGCATCTGCCTTTTGGCGACACTTCTGAGAGGGAGGTCCTCCCAGGAGTGGGGACTCTGGACCATACTGCTCAGCATGAGGCTGGATAGGCCTTACCCCAACCCCCGCTGCCCTGTATTTGTCCAGCATTTCAATGCCTCAAGTGCGATCCTCACTGGAAATCCACAGCACTTCTGTTGATAGGTAGGCAAGTGTTATCTACATTTTATGGACAAGAACCTGAGGACTGATACCTATATGGTCTTCCCAAGGTCAGTATCTCATGGTAACAGAGAAGGCTACACCCAGGGTGTCAATTCCCCAGCCAGAGCACTTGACTCTCCAGCGCAATGTCCCTCTACCCTCTGTCCTTAGAAAACGAGGGAAGAGGAGGTCATGTTGTTGAAGTGGGATTGGGATGCTCTTACATGGTATTCTGATGAAGATGAATGCCAAGTCCAGGCCTAGAAACTTGCCCCTCCACCCTCCCTGAATCTAATCCGGGGAGACACATGTATGATGGGCAATGGCCTGGAAAGCAGACACAGGTGGCTGGGCCTTGTTCCCAAGAACCTGCTTCCAGTTCAGTGCACTGCATCCTGCTGAGAGCCTTCCCTGAAAATGCCTTGGAATTCTGTCTTATTCCTCAAAAAATGAGCTACTACCCCCAGAGGCTTGGTCCTTAACACAGCTGTGAGAATGGGATTCTTGGGGGTGTGGCAGAGAGGGGATAGGAGGGACCCAGAGCCTACGTAAGATCTGATGCTCACCCAGTATCTTCATGGAGCTACTTGAATGGGTGTCAATTTCTGAAACTATCTTTTACAAATAGGCTTTTGTTTCTCCATATAAAAGCAAAGCAAGTGCGTTGTAGAAAAATCAGAAAGAAAAAAAAACAGAAAATATCAGTAACACCAAATACAGCCACTAAGACTTTGGTTTTCCTCTATCATGCTTCTTCACAAACACGTACCCATCACGATATGTGTAAACACTCCATCTGTAATGAAGACACTATATGTGCTGGTGTGTCTGTTTCATTAAATATATTGAAAATCTCCCATGTAACTAGAACTTCTTCAAAAATATTTTAAACGGTTGTAGAAAGGTTCCTTGCAAAATTGTGCCATAGTTTAACCATTATATATTGCTGAATATTTAGCAACTGTTTCATATTTTAAGGATTGTGTCCTGCTATAACATGATGGTACAAAAATCTGACTGAATTCCTCCCTATTTCCTTAGGATGGATTTTTCTAAGTAGAATGAGCAGGTCCAAGGGTTTATTCTTTTTACAGCTCTTCATTATCAAGCTGGTTTCTGGAAAACCAACATTAACGTAGAGTTTCTGACCTCCTCTGAGATCCCCCAGGGGCCCCTTCTTGGTTTTTCATGCCCAAAGTTTTATGCAAACCCGGAGGGCTCTACTGATGAGACAGGGGCCCTCATTGCTGTTTGTCAGGGTTCAATGCCACTCGGCTCCCACAGAGACGCACTTAAAGCCCTGCAGCCCTGGGTTTGATGAAGCACAGAAATAATGAGCTCAGTGGGAGGAAACCAGTCTCTGAAAGACACATCTCTGGGTGGGGGTGGGCACTCGGGGGTACTCACTTGATAGGTAGCGATGGTTTCTCTGTCCAAGTTCCGTGTCACAGAGACACTACCCGTGTTCTCATTGATTCTGAAAATTCCTTTAGGCTCTTGATCCACTCCCTTTCCGGTGAGCCGGAACTTGGACCCTTCCGGTCTGTCGCTATCGACTACCTGGTCAGAGAAACAGAGCGACACTTAAGATTCTGGCTGGAAAGCACAGGGCTAACACACCGCAGTGACCAGTCCGCTAGTCACAGGAGCCAACGCGGAGGTGCTGGGTGAACTTGACTACAGAAGCATCACCAAGACTAGGGTCGTCGGTTTAACACCTTTCATCCCAACATGCATGTCTCTGCAGTTTTCAGCTGGGAAAGCGTATCAGCCCTGGGGTGACATTTAGTGATGGATCTGGAGGCAAGCAACTTCATCAGCTTCAAGGTTGGACATTTATATTATCTTTAACTCCTAGGAAACAGACTTTTTCCTACAAGTAAGACCAAATAAGCAATGGAAAACACTGGACAGTCCTACACTAGGCAGGCCTCAATCAGGATTCTCGGTGTTCACATGGGTCCAGTCACCAGCAGCACCATCTACACCCATGCTTGTACCAGGTATTTGATACCAGGCATGGTGCTAAGAAGGCATTTTACATGCATTTTTTTTTTAAACTCTGACAACAATGCTGGGGGCAGGGAACATTATTATTCATACTTAATGAATAAAATCAATGAGACTCAGAGAGATTAAGCAAACTTGTCACAGATATTAAAGAAACAAGGAGGGTATTCAGAAGCCATCTTCCATGTCTCTAGACGCACAGCTCTGCAACATCGCTGTGTCTGGATTTACTTCAAGGGAATTCCCTACTGGTAGTCAGCCTTGATTAGACATTTAAAGAATAAATTGAAAAGGTAAAGATATAGGAAGGCAATTCCAGGCAGACAGAGCAACAGGCAGGTGAGAGAGCTTAGAAAATTCAGAACGGCTTGAGAAGAGCTGAGGTTGAAAGGTAATATTAGGAGCCAAACTATGCTGCTTTGTTTTGATGTCATCTGAAAGTATCCAACTAAAGAGAAAACCATTATTTGCATAGGTTAGTTCTAAAGTTTTACCAAGTATTCATGTATATGTAATTTTCCATCGATACCTGTAAACAAATTTGATTATAACATTTTAAAGGTCACAGACAGACATTCAGAACATACAGATAAAAGAAAGCTAATACTGATCTGGTTGCCATCAATTTACAGCTAAACAAGTACCTGTTGGGCTGTGGTTAACTGAGTTTGGGTGACTGAACCAGAAACTTGCCTTCTAGTGGACTGAGGAAGAGGTATGGTGGTGGGGGCGGGGAGTGCGTTTCGGGACCACCATGCCTGCAATTCTGATGGCTGCCACCAGGTGGCAGTGGAGCCTAAGGCAGCATGAGCCTTGTGCTAAGGCTCCTCTGCCAGGACTGGTGGAGTAGGAGCACAGTCCATATGGCAGTACAGGTTTTTCTTCCCCCCCGCCCCCGATTTAAGATATTCTTTATTAAAATACACTGAGTGTTCTGATTAAACATCAATTACCTCTGTTTGCATTTTTTAAATTAATAGAAAATATCATCCAAAGCAAGACTAAAAATAAGGTATGAGATATCTTCTGATGAAAAGAATTTTCACTGTCACTGCTTGACTAGGTTTAATCCAAATGACATTATCCCCACTGCTTGGAAGCTCCACGAGGTCAACAACCTCAGCATATCGGGCTCGCCACTGGATCCCAGTGCCTGGCAAAGTGCCTGGCATACAGTGGAACCAAGGCCATTATCTGTTTAATGAGGAGCTCAATGATTAGACAAACATATGCCTCCATCCTGGCTCGGCCAATGATCAGCCTGTGGCCTTGAACGTCATTCTTTGCCTCTTTGGCTCTTGATTTCCTTATCTGTAAAACAAGGATAATGCCACTTATTTCCTAGGGTTGGATGAGATAGTACGTGCAAAATACTATCTCCTGGCACATAGAAGAGGCTCAATAAACCAGAGTTAACAATTAGAGTATTAAGATGAGACATGGGTTTGATCCCTGATCTGGGAAGATCCTCTGGAGTAGGAGATAGCAACCCACCCCAGTATTCTTGCCTGGGAAATCCTGTTGATAGAGGAGCCTGACAGGCTACAGTCCATGGGGTCGCAAAGAGTTGGAGACAACTAAGAGACTGAACAATAACAACAAATTATGCTGTTGTTAATAGGTAAGGCTGACACCTCCAGGCATAAAGCACATCTTAGCTACACTATTAAAAAAAAATCCCTTTCTAAAGGAGCACATTTCCTCTTCAAAAACAAAACTCACCAAAGTCTCTGGTTTCAGGAGAGAAGTGTTCTGAAGGAAGATTTACTGTGGGAATGGAACAATTCTGTTTCTTTCTCTCTTATATATTTGCAGTTGTTCCCCTCCCCCTCTTACCACTTTGGCCCAAATATGGATTAGAACCTCCTCCTTCTGCTACCCTACACATGAACTGGTCCTCTCCAAAGACTTCTGTTGGAAAAAAGGCTGGATCTCTTTGCTATCTCCCTTCCAGACTTATTTTAAACACAAAACACTATGGGGAACTCTTAAAAACCTGTTTTTTAGAATGCCAGTACAGCAAAGTTGGCATTTCTTCAAGTTCCACACTTCCATGAGTTTCAAACGCACTCCAGGGCTTAGAGAAACCTTGGAGAATAAAGCTTGGAAGTGGGTGTCATTCTCCAGGGAAAAGATGGAAGTCTGGGCTCAATTTAGATTTAGGAATTACCCACCAGCTCTCCGGCTTCTCAGTCCCCAGGTGGGGCTTCAGAGAGACCCTGGCCCACTCCAGCCTGAGCTAGAGAGATAAGAGGTATGCAATGGCTACAAAGGAGGCCTCAGCCACACACCAAAGCAAGTCAGGTAGGTTTCCGGATGACCTTTATTATACTAGGTAAACTCCTAAGATTTGTCCAAGTGCTACTGCAGGGCTGTGGTCCCCAAGGCTGTGGACCTTTTCCTGGTGTTTAAAGTGATGGAATGTAAGAAATCCAGTGCACTCCTGCCCAGAACAAATCCTGCCATGAGTCTCTGCTCCTGCAGCAGCTGTTAACACCCATTATACCACATAGGAGGGCTTCACAATTAGCTGGTCTTTCGTATTATTCTCTGTAATTCAACACTTCTTTTCACAGTGGGATTTTTTTTCCCCCTTATTCTCTGAGTTGGAATGAAAAAAATAGCTAGTGATGAGAAAGAACTTGGACCCTGGGTGCTAACTCTCTGAGAAGCATGTGTAAATAGCACACAGGTCCTGCTGCATACCTGGGCAAAGCCACTTCCCCAGCAGCAGCAGGGGTTGCTGGCATGCCAGCTGTGCCGGGAGTGGGGGGCATGGCTCAGGTGGGACCAGAGTCTTCTGCACCCTGCGAGGGGCAGGAAATGCAGGAGCTTGGAGCAGCCAGTGCTGCTTGCTCTGAGTTTCAAAGGGCATCCTCATTGCCTACTTCCTACAGAATGTGGCATGTTACAGACAAAGCCAGAGCCCGCTAGGAATCCCATTCCCACAACCATTCTCTGCTGCAAGGGGCCAATGATACCAAGTCATATGTGTTTTAAAGATACTCTGTGAATCTATATACACATTAATGTACTCATAGACTATATAGCTGGAGAAGGCGATGGCACCCCACTCCAGTACTCTTGCCTGGAAAACCCTATGGATGGAGGAGCCTGGTAGGCTGCAGTCCATGGGGTCACCAAGTGTCGGAAATGACTGAGTGACTTCACTTTCACTTTTCACTTTCATGCATTGGAGAAGGAAATGGCAACCCACTCCAGTGTTCTTGCCTGGAGAATCCCAGGGATGGGGGAGCCTGGTGGGCTGTCATCTATGGGGTTGCACAGAGTCAGACACGACTGAAGTGACTTAGCAGCAGCAGCAACAGACTATATAGCAATTTTGAGTATTTGTACATTGAGAGGATCGTTTTGTATCAGTTCAGTTCAGTCGCTCAGTTGTGTCTGACTCTTTGCAACCCCATGGACTGTAGAACGCCAGGCTTCCCTGTCTATTACCAACTCTGGGAGTTTACTCAAATTCACATCCATTGAGTTGGTGATGCTACCTAGCCATCTCACCCTCTGTCATTCCCTTCTCCTCCTACCTTCAGTCTTTCCCGGCATCAGGGTCTTTTCCAATGAGTCAGTTCTTCCCATCAGGTGGCTAAAGTATTGGAGTTTCACTTCAGCATCAGTCCTTCCAATGAATATTCAGGACTGGCTTCCTTTAGGATGGACTGGTTGGATCTCCTTGCAGTCCAAGGGACTCTCAAGAGTCTTCTCCAACACCACAGTTTAAAAGCATCAATTCTTTGGCACTCAGCTTTCTTTATAGTCCAACTCTCATATCCATACATGACCACTGGAAAAATAATAGCCTTGACTAGATGGACCTTTGTTGGCAAAGTAATGTCTCTGCTTTTTAATATGCTGTCTAGGTTGGTCATAAATTTTCTTCCAAGGAGGAAGTGTCTTTTAATTTCATGGCTGCAATCACCATCTGCAGTGATTTTGGAGCCCCCCAAAATAAAGTCTGTCACTGTTTTCACTGTTTCCCCATCTATTTGCCATAAAGTGATGGGACCGAATNTTAATGTACTCATAGACTATATAGCTGGAGAAGGCGATGGCACCCCACTCCAGTACTCTTGCCTGGAAAACCCTATGGATGGAGGAGCCTGGTAGGCTGCAGTCCATGGGGTCACCAAGTGTCGGAAATGACTGAGTGACTTCACTTTCACTTTTCACTTTCATGCATTGGAGAAGGAAATGGCAACCCACTCCAGTGTTCTTGCCTGGAGAATCCCAGGGATGGGGGAGCCTGGTGGGCTGTCATCTATGGGGTTGCACAGAGTCAGACACGACTGAAGTGACTTAGCAGCAGCAGCAACAGACTATATAGCAATTTTGAGTATTTGTACATTGAGAGGATCGTTTTGTATCAGTTCAGTTCAGTCGCTCAGTTGTGTCTGACTCTTTGCAACCCCATGGACTGTAGAACGCCAGGCTTCCCTGTCTATTACCAACTCTGGGAGTTTACTCAAATTCACATCCATTGAGTTGGTGATGCTACCTAGCCATCTCACCCTCTGTCATTCCCTTCTCCTCCTACCTTCAGTCTTTCCCGGCATCAGGGTCTTTTCCAATGAGTCAGTTCTTCCCATCAGGTGGCTAAAGTATTGGAGTTTCACTTCAGCATCAGTCCTTCCAATGAATATTCAGGACTGGCTTCCTTTAGGATGGACTGGTTGGATCTCCTTGCAGTCCAAGGGACTCTCAAGAGTCTTCTCCAACACCACAGTTTAAAAGCATCAATTCTTTGGCACTCAGCTTTCTTTATAGTCCAACTCTCATATCCATACATGACCACTGGAAAAATAATAGCCTTGACTAGATGGACCTTTGTTGGCAAAGTAATGTCTCTGCTTTTTAATATGCTGTCTAGGTTGGTCATAAATTTTCTTCCAAGGAGGAAGTGTCTTTTAATTTCATGGCTGCAATCACCATCTGCAGTGATTTTGGAGCCCCCCAAAATAAAGTCTGTCACTGTTTTCACTGTTTCCCCATCTATTTGCCATAAAGTGATGGGACCGAATGCCATGATCTTAGTTTTCTGAATGTTGATAGTATTTTATAATTTTTATATTCAATGTGGTTGGAGCTTATACAAAATATATAAAACTTAATATGTATTGTTACATTTGTATGATATAAATATATTTTATACTTCATAGATAGACACAGACTTTGAGGGGAAGAGTAACTTTGTACTTATAGAAACACTGCCTAGATACCATAGAGCTCCCACATACTTTTCATCAATTTCCCCTAATATTAATATCTTTCATAACCATGTCACAACTGAGAAATTAACATTGACATGTAACTATTAACTAACCAACCTCCAGATTTTATGCATTCAGATTTCACCACACCGATTTTTCTCCTTCTGTCATTTTTCTGACCCCAAAATTTAACCTGGAACCCTATTATTTTTATCAGTGTGTTTGCCTCCCCATGGGTTCAGACATTTCCTTAATTATGCTGACATCAGTTCCCCCACCATGGAAAATATATCTGCTATATCAAAATGCCATAGTCACCGAAGTCTATATATTCTCTTTAAGACCTTCTGGCCCCGCCCCCTGCCAGTCTCCAGTACCTGCAGTTTAACTCAGATCCTCACTAAGGATTTTGACTGTTTTGTTGTTGGGGCCAAGAATGGTGCATGTACACAGTAAGCTTTCACTCAATCTTTGCTTTAAGTAAATGAATATTATGGTAGTCTCCTAATAGGCCTCTGTGTTTCTGATTCTCTCTTTTCCCTTCCTGTCCTAATTGCAATCAGAATGGTCATTGCAAAATGCAAACACAAATATGGCCAAAGCAGTTTCCAGATGAGGACTTTGGCTCGTTCCCCATTGCTCCCGGGTTGGTTACCTCAGGGCCCTCCTTGAGGGGCCTCCACCTGCTTTTGCAGTTCTCTCTCACCACCACCAACTGTGAGCCTCGGGCCTTCTGAACTTTGCCCACTTTCTCTGGACCTGGGTTGGTCAGACTCCTATCTTTCATCCGGCCTGCTGGAGTCCCTCCTAGTCTTCCTGGACTCAGCACCAGGGATTGCCCGCTCACTGGAGCGTCTCCTGACCCTCTGCCCCACTCCAAGGAGGCTGCCTCATCTTCTGTCGAGCCCTGCTCACCACTGTGGTCTGTTAAGGCACAGAGAGCAGATGGCCCCTTGGTTGGGGGTGGTAATTGTCCCATGGGCTATTTATTTCTTATTCTTTTAACATTTCCTGGGTTTGGAACATAGAAGATACTTGACTAAAGCTTTAAAAAAACACAACTTTGCATGTTTTTATATGATCATAAAATGCTTCATAAACTCATAAATTAAAATCTGTTGTACTAACTTTTTTGTATGTGTGAAAATGTGGTCACTCTGTCTATGTAATATCAGTATCTTCTCATTTCTCTTTTTACAAGCCCTCAGGCAGTGGTAACGCCCAGGAATCATTAAGGGACCTAGGACATTTCCCCATCCTTATAAACTGCAAAGGGCCAACCTTGTGTGAAGACCCTCTGTCTGAGCAAACACTGTGCTCATGGTGTGAAGCGGCTCCAACACAAATACCCCAGCACTTCTTCAATGTCACAGCCAACTAAACGGAGGCCCTAATTCTACCTAGTTAGAAAATTAGGAAATACTTATTTTCAAAGGATAGAAGACTCTACATATATAAGCAATATGGTCAAAAGGATAAAAACTAGAAAATAATCAGACCCCTCGCCCACAGATTTTCAAAGGGAAATGAATCACATGTGAACAGATACGTCTTTGGGAGATAGAGTTAGTAGGGTATTTTTTTTTTCCTTCACTTCAGGATACTTTTGACTTCATAAGAGGAGCCTATATTACTTGCTATACAGTAAAAAATTAACCCCAAAACAACTTTTTTTAAACATGTAAGACTAATCACTGGAGCTTGGAGTGTACACTAATTTAGAAGATGTTTTCTGCTCCATATTAAGTAGGAAAAAACTCATGTATGGCCTTTACCTATAGTTATTAGAAGACATTTGTTTTGTCCAGTAGGTTGGTTCTCTAAGGTGATTTGTAAGCAGCAATTAATTCTCTACTGTGGTTTAGTCCTTGACACGCCTTTGAACTTGAAGATACTTAGCCATTCAGCAATCCAGGCAGCTGTTAGACCCACGTCCTTCTCTCACTCTCACACTGCTCAGCGACTTTCAACCATTAGGTCATAAATCGACAAGGGGAACTAAGGGAAACCCAGTGCCAAGAGTTCCAAAATCCCTGGTGGAGAGTCACAGAACCCACACTCTGGCAATCCACCGAGGTAGGATGAGAAGCAGAGACCCGCAGCACAGACCAGGGGTTCTTGTACCAGCAGGCTGTGCTCACTACCAAATTCAAACGGCTTATGCCCTCCCATGGAGGGGGTTAAAGGTATGGGCAGGATGGAACGCTCAGGAAGGAAGGAAAAACAAACCCCAGTAACACACTGTGAGGGGAAATCTGAATCCACTACCCCGACCCTTCATTTATCAGCACTGTCATTGCAGCAGCTTCGATACCCTTCTGTTTTAAAAAGGATTTAAGATTATGTCTAAACTCAGCTTAATCCACTGAGTTCCATAGGATTCAGTGTTAACTGGAGAGGGGGGTAGGTCAGCTTTATTTTCTGAGAGTTACAATTTTTTGGTTACTGTCTACAGTCTATAGAAAGAATTTTAAGGAGAATATTTTTTAATTTACAAGTATTTCACACATTTTAATTTTTTACTTCCACCTTACCAGAGAATAATGTGGTTTATGAAATTCCTACTCTTGAAGATTTTTAAAAAATTTATTCACAGCCAAGTACAATGTCATTTTTACTAAACGATCTACTGATGCATGGAAAGAATGAATATTCTGCAGCATTATTCATGATAGCCAAAAAGTGGAAGGCAACTAAGTGTCCAACAATGGACAAATGGATGAATAAAATGTGGCATATCCATAAAATGGAATATTATTATTCAAACTTAAAAATGAAGAGAATTCTAACACATGTTATCGTATGGATAAAACTTGAAGACAGTATGTTAAGTGAAATAATGCAGCCACAAGAGGACAAATATTACATGTATATTAAATATATATATATTTACATGCATAATTGGCACAATGCTGCTCTCACTGAGGGAACTCAGTTTATATTTGTTAATATATTCCAAACTGATAGCACCACTCCCTCACCTTGATGATCTGTTTCTCTGCCATGATTTTTTTTAAATTAATTTTTATTGGAGTATTTCCAAGACTTTTAATAAGATGCTTCCTTCTTGATTACAATTTCCTCTATTACCTCCCTACCTTCTTTCCTTCTATTCACAATATTTATTGACCATTCATGAGTTCCAGAGTGCTTAAGGGTCATAGTTCAATAATCTATGAAGCTCACATTATGCGATATGGGAGATTTGCTAAAAGAAGCCACAGCAGATCAGAGAAAGCAGAAGTCATCTTTGGGTCACTGGCTCACTGTGCCTTGTCTGGACCCAAAGTCCATTCACTACACATCAGTATCACACTTCCACATCTCTTTATTGTCCAAGAGAATAGCTGGGATCCTTATATGTCCCTTTCTGAATTTCTGCTTTCTTAGTGCAGACTGTGAGCTTCACCCCCCTGCACATTGGGCCCCTTGACTTTGCCTCTTGGGGTTCTACCAAAAATCAAGGTGTCCCACACTGTCTTCCCTCCAAAATCAAGATGTCCTGGAACCTCTGGTGAGAAACCTAGATTTTCTATACCTGCTGTCTCTTTATTTATGAATCAGATTTATAGTAGGGGGGAGTAGTCACCAAGGCTGTTCCTAAATAATCTGCTCCTCTTCTGGGCACACAGTCCTCTTCTGGGACTATACTTCTGCAGTCAGCTAAAGGTGATTGTGGCCACAGGACTTGCTTTAGCCAATGAAGTGAGTAAAAGTTATCAAAACACCAGTGCACGTGCCCAATTCCCAGTAGAGGCCAAACAATACCAAAACGTCAGAGTCTGGAACAGAGAAATGTTTACTGCAGGGCTCTGCAAGGAAACAGGTGGCTCATACCTTAAAAACCCCAAACTGCCTGAAAGCTGTCAGCAAAGCCCTTTTATAGGGAAGGTGAGGGAGCGGCATGGTTATTTGTCACAAACATCTTGGTGTCAGATCTTTTGTTTTTTCTTTTTTAAATTTATTTTTTAGTTAGCAGAAAATTGCTTTACAGTGTTGTGTTGGTTTCTGCCATACAACAATGAGAATCATGGTCAGGTAACAACATTCCTCTAAACTCCCACCAAGACAAATGCTATTCCCTGTTCTGATAAGTCCGGGCCAGGGCTCTCAGCACAACTTTCACCCTCCAAGGTCCAGGCCTGGCTGAGAGGAGGGTGTCCCGGCAGGCACTGGTTACCCTGCCCCAAATCATATGCCTAGCACCCAGGCTGGGTCTTCTTGCCAGCGTCCAGACCTGGCTGAAGAGGCAGATCTCAGCTGGCAGCTCTCTCAGGGCCAGGTCCCCAGACCTGCCAACCACCATTGCTGAGGGAGCTAAGTGCCTAGGACCCAGCTGGCCTCAAGCTCCTCAGGCCGCCCAGTGGGGCCAGTCCTGGAGATGGCCGCTGCCATTAGGTCACCGAGGCGGGAATGGGGGAGAGGGTCACCACCACCTCAAGGCCTGGACCTGGCCGGTGGGCGGCCTTGGTGAGAGCTCTGAACTCCCGCAGGATACAGCCCCCGCTGCGCGAGGCTGGCATCTGCCTCTCACCTCACTCTTTGTCTGAGGACCACCACTCTGACGACCTCTGATGGAATGTTCCACTAACGGTCATTCACTGGCAGTTGCTGGCTTGGGAGGTAAGGGTGCATGCAGCAACACAGTGCTAAGGGCTGCGCAAGGCATATTACCACTTCACAGCCTAACTTATCCTGATTAATGCTCAGAGTGCCTAGGACAATCGGGTTTGCAGCTTGGAGCTCACTAACCATGTGTACATACAGGGAGTCACATGGTCTCTCTGAGCCTCCTTCCCTTCCTCTGCCAAATGGGGGAAATGATGCTTATTCTACAAGGGTTATGGTGGATAAAGGTCTGAGAGATATGACAGGCTTAAGTACATAAACATGCGCAGGAGGGCCTAGAGGAGCTATTCCACACTGAAGGTCAGGAATGGTGGTGGTAAGGAGATACCCCTCGTCCAAGGTAAGGAGCAGCAGCTGTGCTTTGCTGGAGTAGCCGTGAAGAGATACCCCACACCCAAGGTAAGAGAAACCCAAGTAAGATGGTAGGTGTTACAAGAGGGCATCAGAGGGCAGACACGCTGAAACCATTCTCACAGAAAATCAGTCAATCTAATCACACTAGGACCACAGCCTTGTCTAACTCAATGAAACCAAGCCATGCCTGCAGAGCAACCCAAGACGGGTGGGTCATGGTGGAGAGGTCTGATAGAACGTGGTCCACTGGAGAAGGGAATGGCAAGCCACTTCAGTATTCTTGCCTTGAGAACCCCATGAACAGTATGAAAAGGCAAAATGATAGGATACCAAAAGAGAAACTCCCCAGGTCATCAGGTGCCCAATATGCTACTGGAGATCAGTGGAGAAATAACTCCAAAAAGAATGAAGGGATGGAGCCAAAGCAAAAACAATACCCAGTTGTGCATGTGACTGGTGATAGAAGCAAGATCC